>JAGSMP010001042.1:0-78338 GCA_029286625.1 Parnassius orleans | reverse complement strand
AAGAACCAGCAAAAACCCAGCAGGACTTTTTTTAAATAACAGCTTACAATCATGTATATTACAATTAACACAAAACAAATTAGAAACAGCCTGGCAGCAGACACCTCATTCCCAGGTTGTTATCATAAATTCCTTAACATTATAATAACCCTTTTATACAAACTATGTTTAATAAAGTTTTTGAATTTTGAGCAGGTCAGAATTTTGTATATTTTCTGGGATTTTTTGTTGTAAAGCGTATACATCGCCCAAGAATGAATTACTGACTCGGTGGAGTCAGTAACTGGTACTACTAGCTTGTGTTTGTTCCTAGTATTTACAGAATGAATATCACTTGTTTTTATATAACTACTTTTATTTTTGTGTACGTACATTACATTTTCATAAATGTATTGAGGCCAAAGCTAATATATTAATTTCTTAAATTTTTGTCTGAGCGACTCTTTAGGTTTTAAATCATATATTGCTCTTATGGCCCGCTTCTGTAAAACAAGTTCAGTGAGATTTTATAATATAATTATATAAAATCTCTATTATATATATATATATATATATATATAATAGAGATTATATTATATTATACGTTATATACATTATATTAACTAACACTAACTAACACTAACTACATTAACTTATATAATAAACATACCTTATATTTTTATGTAGTTTTATATTTTACACATAATTACACATATATAAATATTAGGTATGTTTGTCCCATTCTTTATATTTATCCCTATTTGTTGGTCATGTTTGAGTCAATTTGTAATGTTGCCCAGAGGAAAGTGTATTTGTTCGCGTATATTTGTATTTATATAAGCCGACAACGCTGTTGACTCGTGTAACTTAGTTCTGTTAAGTAGGAATGCTTATCTCGTTTTTCACTGTTTGCGTGCTAGAATAAACATTATTAAGTTATGAGGGCTATTCTTTTTTTATATAAAATTGTGTTCGAGAAAAAAATACACAGTCATGTGACTGATTAGACGAATGGAGTAGCAAACTACAGAACTGCGGGTTTTTATTAAATTACATTTAACCGACATAGAAAAATACATCAGTAAACTGAAGTGGCAGTAGGCGAGCAGAACCTGAAAAATTGGCATCGATGAGAGTGAAAGGGTCCACTCCAAATCATGATGTAGTGATGAGCTGGTAACAATATGTAGAAAGTGCAATTACTTAATTTTGGTAACTTTGGTATTTTTGCAAGTAAAGTATAATCGAGGTAACTGTTTTTTTTTATAGGAGACGGGGCAAACGAGCATGCGGCTCACCTGATGGTAAGTGACTATCGCCGCCCATGAACAACTGCAATACCAGGGGAAACGCAGATGCGTTGCCGGCCTTTTAAAAAGGAGTAGGCTCTTTTCTTGAAGGTCCCATAGTCGTATCGGTCCGGAAAATCGCTGGTGGTAATCGATTCCACAAGAAAGTTGTAAAAACATCTTCTAAATCGCACAGTGGTGGACAGCCAATCATCCAGATCGTATGGATGGTATCGCGAGTTTTGTCGCGATGTGCAATGGTGAAATTGAGCGGCTGGAATTAGTCCGAACAATTCCTCAGAGCACTCCCCGTGCTAGATGCGATAAAATACGCAAAGAGATATAACATCTCTACGCAGTGCCAGTGAGTCATGCCGATCGGAAAGAACTCGGTCGTCGACGATTCGAACCGCTCTGCGCTGGATGCGGTCAAGTGGAAGAAGCTGGATCTAGGGAGCCACTCCCCAGAGATGGGAACAGTATTCCATGTGAGGCCGAACCTGCGCCTTTTAAAGTTGCAGGTGGTATGGCTTCATGAAATACTGTCCTGCTCTGCTGAGCACCCTAAGCTTTTTAGAGGCCAATTTGGCCTTCTCTTCCAAGTGACCACAAAACTGCACGTCACTCGATATCTCGACGCCGAGGATTCCGATACTGGCTGAGGCAACAAAGGGACTGCCTTGAAACTGAGTAGATACGACAAAGGGGTTCATTTTATCGGTAAACGCGCAAACTTGTGTCTTCTGAGGATTAAACTGGACTAGATTTAGTCTCCGCCAATCTGAGACTTTGTTCAGCAAAGACTTGACTTTAGACACAAGTTTGTTTCGGTATTCGGTGACGTTTTACCGAGAAATATTGGCACGGCCAGTGTATAGAACATTACCAGTGCTGTCATCCGCATAGCAATGAATGTTACCGGTTTGCAAAATATCATTGATATGCAGAAGAAACATTGGTGATAGCACGCAGTCTTTTTAAATTTATTTATTTAATTAAACAGTGTAAGCGTTTTGGGCATACTGTAAGGCAGCTTGGCTTACAGTATGCCCAAAACGCCAGCATGCTAATTTACAAATTACAGTTTTAAATAATAAATAATAATACAAGATGCATGTCAAAAGGTCAAATAAATTAAAAAATACATGTCCAATAGACCAATATAAAAAAAATTAAAAAAACATGCCAAATAGATTAGATGTCATATAGATTACATGCTAATAGATTAGCAAAATGTCATTGTCAAATGAACTATCTTGTGGAACACCAGCGTTAATAGGCTTAAAATCGGAGCATGCACCGTCTACTACGACTTTGATGCTCCGATCAGCCAGAAAACTGGTGATTCAATTGCACAATTTCTCGGGAAGCCCATAGGAAGGAAGCTTCGAAAGAAGCGCTTTGTGCCAGACCCGATTGAAGGCCTTCGCTATGTCCAAACTAACGGCAAATGCCTCCCTTGGACTCGATCGCCTCCGCCCATCTATGTGTTAGTAAACAAGAAGATCACCATCTGAGCGACCACGACGGAAACCGTACTGGCAGTCACTAATCAGCTGGTGCTCCTCAAGGTACCGCATGAGCTGGCAGTTACCGTACAGTTAAGTACAGTTAAGTACCGCTTTTGGTAGAACCATGCTGCAGCTATATTAATAGTATAGTTGTAGCAAGAATGGGTCGGCTCGATCGGGGAAAGACCACGCTCTCACAGAATACCAGCGTAAAATAGCAGCTTAACATCGCTGTGTTTCGTATGGTGAGTGTAGAGAACCGGAGACCCTTTTACTGGAAAAGAGGCATTCTATCTTAGTCCTCACGGCTGATAACGCATCTGCATTTAAATTCGCAAACGAAGATAGATGTAGATGTCTATGGGCCACAGCAACCACTTACCATCAGGTGGACTGTGTGCTCGTTTGTCACCTAATTCTATAAAAAAAAGTTAATAATGGACTCAATTATTTTCGAGAACAAGGAGGTGATGGCGATAGGTCTGTAGTTGGACGAATCAGAGCGGTTACCTTTTTAGGATCGGTTGCACGAAAGCCGTCTACCATGAATTCAGGACAACGCCTAGGAGTACCGGAAAATACGCGTTAGTACCGGTGCCAAATCTGGAGCGCACGTCCTCAGCACAATTGGCGGGATTCCGTCAGGCCCACTCGACTTGTGTATGTCCAAGGAGAGGAGTGCTTTGCGTACAGAGCGCTGTGAATCGCAGTTTTAGGCATAGAGCACTCACTGCGGGATGGTCGGCGGTGTGTTCCCCGTCATAAAGAGTCGAGTTGGATGCAAAAGGGGCCTAAGAGGTCGGCTTTCTCTTTTGCGGCATGGGCCAGTGAGTCGTCCTCCTGTGCAGAGATGGTAGTGATGGGTTACAGAAATTCGTTTGGACGGCCTTGGCGAGAGACCAGAATGCACGGGTTCCCGAAGGAAGGCGAACTAGTTTCTCGCCAATTCTGCCTATGTGCTCTGACTTTGCCTTGGCAGCAACTCTTTGAAGGACTTGGAGGCAAACAAGATTTCTTTTAAGCATGCTGGTGCTTACATCCCGAGCCGCCGAAGCCTCAGCCCAGGCCTGATAACACTCCTGCTTACTGTGTAATGCAGTCTTACAGGAGCGACCAAACCAAGGCTGAGATCTACCTACGATAGATACCACAGATTATGGAATAAATATTTCCATTCCCTGTAGCACCACATCAGTGACAGAATCAGCAACAGCGCTGGGATTATCCGGCGAGAAGCAAACCCGCCCCCATGGGTAGGATGCAAAGAAAGACCGCATTCCGTCCCAATCCGCCGACCTGTAATGCCACACACGGCGGCAACCTGCAGAACGCAACCGCGAGGGGAGCTTGAGTGGCACCACACTCCAGATCAGACAATGTTCCAAAGAGCCGAGAGGGGCATCGACGGAAACCTGATATCCGTCCGGATGAGAGGTCAGTAGAAGGTCTAAGAGGAAGATGTATGATCCTCCACATCTGGAATCCGCGTAGGCGAAGTAACTAGTTGTATCAGACCATATGACAAGGCAAAGTCATAAACAGATCTCCTCGCATGATCCGTTAAATGTGAACCGAGCCATTCGCCGTGGTGGGCGTTAAAATCGCCAAGTATCACGATCTCTACGGATGGGATCTTTTGTAGCAAGAAATCTGTAGCCATTTGGACGTGGTCGATGAGTCGGTCTATGTCGGCATTACCGCTATGGGACCTATGCAGGCAGCTGTAGACACAGGGATGTTCGTCGCTATCCACGCGCAGCCAAAGGATGGACAGGTCCGAACCTTCAAGACTGTCGAGGCGTCGAGAACAGATATCGTCGTATACGTCAGAACGTATACGCAAACTCCAGCCCGGGGCACAAAGAAGTGTTCTAATTTGTACCCCGGGTAGGATAGGTACGAAGTATCAGCCGGAGAGGACACCTGCGTCTCGGTCAAAAAGAGCAAGACCGGCTTCGCCATCTCTAGATGGTAGTGGACGGCTTTAAGTTTGGAGTGAAATCCCCTGATGTTGCAGAAGTCCACGGATAGCGTGGCAGAGGTCGCGATGGTTTTATCGCTCTGTTTGCCCTGTGCAGTATTAGTATAGAGCGGGATTTTACCCCCACATAATACGCGTGGCAGCCTGAGCACCCACGCTCAGGAAGAAGAGGGTTGCTTGACCTTGGATGCTCAGTGAGGGATTCTCCATTACCAGGGGTACTGGTACCATCCTGTCGTAGTCCTTTATTTTTAAATTCCGCTACCATGTTGTGGGGGCGGTGGCGCAAAGCCTCTAATTTACGTTGGTATTCTCGTAAAATTCTCGTGTAAGCTCGTGGTACTGCCCCGGTTTGAGCTGGCCCATCCATGCTACAGCAGAAGCTACAGCGTGGCTCTACCACTGTTGAATTTTTTATTTTTCAAATCCAAAATGAAATCAAGAATAACATGCTAAAGAGTAAAAATAAAATAATTCCATAGATTTTCTCTCAAAATAACAAATTCTTAAAGCAATAAAAGAAAAATACGAGTAACCCAGCTTCAGAAATTACATTGAATAAAAATATGTAACATCATAAAACATGATAAAAAAAACGTTGTATGTTGGAAAAGTTATTTTCTCTTTATTTCCTAACGTTAGAAAAGGTTAAATAATGTTCGCAAGTACACGGTTCGTTAGCCTCTGATATATTACACGCCTTGTACGTTGTCATCATCATCATTACAGCCCTTCACAAGTCCACTGCTGAACATAGGCCTCCCCCAAGGAATGCCACAAAATACGCTCCTGAGTCACCTGCATTTATCGACTTTCTGCATATCTTACCAGGTCGTCACTCCATCTAGTACCGATACGAGGCTACCACCCGATAACCTTTTTTCCCCATCGGTTGTCGGCTCTTCGAGCTATATGGCCGGCCCATTGCCACTTCAGCTTACTAATACGTTGGGCTATGTCGGTTACTCTGGTTCTACCGCGGATATCCTCATTTCTAAGTTTATCACGCAGAGAAACCCCGAGAATAGCCCTATCCATATCTGAGCTGAGCAATCTTGAGCTTCCTCATACGGCCAGCAATCAAAGACCACGTCTCAGATCCATAAGTCATCACTGGCAACACGCATTTGTTGTACACTCTCGTCTTCAAGTTTGAGGTATACCTGACGAGAAGATGTGTCGTAATTTCTCGAACGCTACCCAGCCGAGTTGAATCCGTCGATTGACCTCTCGGTCGAAGTTGGACTTACTTAATCGGACTATTTGTCCCAGGTAAACATACTCGTCAAAAATTTCGAGCAAAGTGCTCCCAACTACTACGGGCATAGGTGTGACATGGACGTTACACATGCTCTTTGTTTTGTCCACGTTCATCTTAAGACTTATCCGTTGGGAGGCACTATTGAGGTCATTGAGCATAGTGCTTAGATCCTCCAGCGATTCTTCCATAAGGACTATATCGTCGGCAAATCGAAGGTGAGTGATCTACTCGCCATTGATGTTAATACCATATCCTTTCCAGACCAGTATCTTGAAAATGGCCTCGTCTTCCAATGCAGCGGTGAAGAGTATCGGGGATATAACGTCACCCTGTATTACACATCTCTGCAGTTAGAAAGGTTTTGTACTCTGGTTCTGTACTCGGATAGCCATCGTAGCCATTCTGTATAAACACTTCAGCACTTCGATATACCGACAGTCAACTTGGCACCGCTGAAGGGACTGAAAAGGCCAGAGGAGGTGGAGTAGCTATATTGGTTTTGCTTAAAACACAACTATTTAGAAGATCTTTGTAAAGAGGACAGTCACTACCTATGGGTTCATTTAGTTAAATACTCGTTGGACATTGGAGCCATATATAAAACTCCAAAATCAAACAAAAATGGCTTTTTGGATGAATACTCACAGCAGCTAATGAGGATGCAAAGAACTTTAGTGTTCGGAGACTTCAACTACGATCTGCTTAATCAAATGGACACACTATCCTAAACAAAATTGATACAAAATTTAGTACCCGTGATACACTGACAAAAAATAAATTCTTGACCATGTCTCAGCCAATTTGAAAAATCATAAATTCCATATGACTATAGTAGAATCGCCAATGGCAGACCACAAGCAAATATATTTAGAAGTTGGCAATTATACACCGATAACGAAAAATAAAATAAAGTTTCATACCTTAGATTACACAGCTCTATCTCTATCTCTATATCCAATAGCCTAGCCTAGAACATATAATAAAGGAAGCAGTAAATAAACATAGAATACCAAAATTCAAAATGCATTCAAATTAGACTAAAGTAATAAAGACATAATGAAAATGATAACCAAAAGAAATCAACTGTGGTATATTTACAAGAAAAATCCCAACGACGAATCAATAAGAAAAGACTTTATTGCCCTACGAAATACCGTGTCTGACCGAATCCGGAGTACTAAAAATAACTATTATTTCAAATCTTTTAAAAACTGTGAAAGAAAACCTTTAAAGATGTGGAAGTTAATCGGGAACTTAGCAGGAAACAAAACAAAATCGTGCTCTGCTCCTACAAAACTAGTCTAAACAAATGGGTCTAATTACAGATGTTAAATATATATGTAATTATTTCAATACTTTCTTTGCTACTATAGGGTGTATTTTAGCAAATAAAATTAAAACACATAAGGAAAAATCATTTACACAGTCTAGCTCTCAAACGGCTAAGTCTAGTACATACGAAATACTCCATCTAACTCCTACGGAATAACTACGGAAGAGGAAGTAAGTAAAATCATAGATAACCTCAATGCAAACACTAGCAGGGGCTTAGACGGAATTAGTTGCAAAACCATAACATACATAAAAAAATTATATTAAACAAATTAACAATGAAAATCAATTATTGTTTACAAAACGGTTTCTTCCCCGATTCTCTTAAAGTAGCAAAAGTAAGTCCAATTTTAAGTCAGGAAAAAAGACCGACCCAGGAAATTATCGCCCTATCTCAATCCTACTAATAATCTTTAACCTACGGCGTACCACAAGGCTCTATTCTTGGCCCCTTACTGTTCATAATATACGTTAATGATATGCATAACCTTAACCTGACAGGTGATATAATAACACTATTATATATATAATAATGTATATAATAATGTCATGAGTATTAAATAGTAATATATATAATATTTATTACATATATAAACAAACTAGTGTCGTCAGCATATAGTGTTGACGACACTAATTTATTTTTATTTGGCAATGACATTGAGCAGATCATTAAACAAGCACAGCAAGATTAGGACATTCTCTCTAGATGATTCCAAGACAATTTGCTTACTGTTAATATATCTAAAACTAATTACATTATTTTCAGTGCTAGGAATAAAAAAACCGAAAATCACTCAACTCTATGCATAAATAACGAACCCTTAACCAAAGCTAGTTCGGAAAAGTATCTTAGACTCCACCTAGATAAACATCTAACGTGGCAGCCGCACCTAGATAAATTAAGATCTAAGCTATTTTCTATCATGGGTGCGCTTCGAGGTGATATTCGGTGTCTGCCGAAATCAGTGAGATATATTATATACAACTCCATGGTAAAACCTCATCTAAACAAATTTAAAGCAAATCAAAACATGTCAAAACAAAGTAATTAAACTACTATTCCATTTTCACTATCTAACTCCTACCGAAAAATTTACAAAGAAACTAAATTAATGATTATTATCTCAGATTTATAAATATAATATAAATCTGGGATTATATTATATTTATAAATCTATAAAATCTATATATATATATATATATGCATATTAGTACATAAACTATTATGAATTAAGTGAAATAGAAACCCGAAAGAAGTCGAGAGATAGGGAGATAAGTGTAGATGAAATAATGAAAGCAATGAAAAGCATGAAAGCAGGTAAGGCAGCCGGATATGATAGAGTATCACTTGAAATGCTAAGGGCTGGAGTGGTAGGCCTGCTGTACACCTTGTTTAATTTATGTTGGGAACTGAAGTGGTACCGAAGACTTGTGCAAAGCCGTTATAGTTCCAATATAAGGTAAAAGCAGGAATATAAAACTACCGTGGTATCAGCTTGCTTAGTATTGTGGGTAAACTGTATGCTAAGATGTTAATTGAAAGAGTTATGGAAGAAACTAATGGAAAAATTTGGGATGAGGAAGCTGGATTTAGAAAGAGGATGGGGTGTACGGATCAGTATTTCATGCGCATGATTATGAGAGGAGTTTGGCCAAAACCAGAAAGGTTTTTGTGCGTTCATGGACTTGGAAAAGGCTTATGACAGAGTGGACAGGAATGTTATGGCAAACACTGAACTCATTTGGGTTGAGCGCTGGTTTGATACAGGTCTTAATGTCTCTTTATAGGGACTCCAGTGCTTGTGTCAGGATCAAAGGGTCTACCGGACTGGTTTGGCAGCCAGGTGTTAGATAGGGCTGTGTAGCTTCCCGTGGCTGTTTAACCTATTTATGGACAATTGTTTGCAAACTTTGAAAGTTGAAGAATGGGTTGAGAATTGGTGAGTTACCGTCAAATGCCTTTTGTACGCCGATGATCAAGTCATATTTATCGTCGGCGGCCGAGTTGCAATGATGGTTACTTTAATGAACTAGTCATTAAAAGAAAGAAAATGAAAGTGAACGCAAGTAAGACGAAAGTGATGGTTTTTGAAAGAGAAGAAAGTAAAACGTTATGTGAAATAAGAATAGAAGGAGTTTATTGAGCAAGTGGATGAGTTTGTATATTTGGGATGTTTATTTAGCAGGGATGGTTGATATGGATAGGATATAGAACGACGAGTGAACGCAGGAATTAGAGTGAATGGGGCTCTACACGCTATTATGAAGAGTCAGAATGTGTTAAAATGCACGTTTGGCAATTCATGATACTGTGTTAGTCTCTACTTTAATGTATAGTAGTGAAAGTTGAGTCTGGCAGAAAAGCATGAGATTAGAATAAATGCTGTAGAAATGCGGTCATTAGGAGGAGCTAGGCTGCTGAATCTGAATGACAGGGTAAGAAATGGTGTGATAAGAGAAAAGTGTGGTTTGCAAGATGACGTAGTGACCAGGATTAAGAAATGAATGCTTCGTTGTTTTGGTCATGTAGAAAGAATGAACGAGGAAAAGTGAGAAAGCAAATTTATGTTGCAGAAGTGAACAGCAGAGTCGGGAAGGACGCCTTGACTAAGGTTTATCGACCAAATTGGCGTTATATTGAAAGGCCAGATTAGGAGTACCAAACCGACGAGCGTTTATGCGTGGATGTAAAGGAGGCGAGAGAGGTGTGCCAGGATCGTGACAAATAGAAGTCCGTAGTCTCTACCTACCCTCTGGTTGACAGGCGTGAGTGCTTATGTATACAGTGTGTCTGGTCACGACCTAGCGATAATTTAAGGTTACAAAATATACCTAATTTCATCGACGAAAACACCCATATATGGGGTTCACCCCTCCTGTCGGAATGGCCACATTTAATTTTTTATTCTTGTAGATACCTCTGTCAAAAGATGCAGATTTCTCTGGACAGAAAGGTCCTACAGATGTAAAAAAATGTTATTTAAAAGGTAAAAATAGCATCTATCAAATAAAATAAACATCATGGAAAGTTTTCCTACAAAATATCTTAAACATTTACAATTCTAATTTAAGTTAAAAATTGACTATTTTTTATTTTTCTTAACATACTTCAAAACTAGTACATTGATACTAAATATTTTTAATACTGTCCTAATACTTAAGGATATTACTTACAAATTGACATTAAAATTATTGTTCTTAATTGCATAACTCGAGAGTTAGGGCTGTTTGAATATGACCCTTTTTCGACGGTCCCAAACCCATGTAGAGCTACCTGCTACATTGAATAGGGTTTATGTGACAAGGACGAAAAATGATTTGTATTATTGTTAGGGCGGTGAATAAGTAGGACAAAAAATCATGTTTGACCAGCTCAGGTATCGAAGATAAATGTTTGTTAGATCAGTTGTCCTCCGCTCTGAGTTGCGATCGCTACTATTCCGTTCCGTTTTGTGAGCTATTCCTTCACCGAGATATTCTGCTGAGTTTGTTGTAGTTTGCAGTGACTACGTACTTTTCGGATAAAAACATGTCTAACTATTCGTCTCATCACATAGCTGACATGCATTTCGTGTATGGCAGATGTAATGGAAGCGCTGCTGCCGCCGTACGAATGTATCGTCAGAGGTATCCCGACCGGCCTACACCCAGTCGACAAACTTTTGTTGACATTCACTTAAGATTGTCGCAATATGGCATCCAAAGGCCGCCAAATGAACGCTCCCGCATAGTGTCAGTGCAAGCAGAAGAAGAAGTTCTTCAACTTATTTACCGAGATCCCAGGCTCAGTGTAAGGCGAATAGCAATGATGCTGCATTTGTCAAAATGGGTTGTGTGGAAAATTTTAAAACGCGAAGGCATGCATCCGTACCATTTTCGTCGCGTGCAAGATATTCGAGAGCCAGACTATGCTGTGCGAGCCACTTTTTGCTCGTGGTTCAACGGTTGTGTGACGTCAACCGAGGTTTTGTAAAAATCATGTTGACCGATGAGGCGACATTTACAAGAGCTGGTATTATAAACTATAGAAACCAGCATTTATGGATGCAAGAAAATCCAAATGCAGTAAGGCCCAGTAAATTTCAACATGAATTTTCAGTAAATGTGGGCGGCTATGATTGACGACAAATTAATTGGACCAATTGAATTACCAAATACAATGAATGGCCCAAGATTTTAGATTTTCTAAGGAACACATTTAGAGAAATCATGGAGGAATTACCAGTGATCAACCGAAGGCGCATGGCTACAGTTGACGGTGCACCACTCACTACGCACGTGCTGTGAGAGCTTTTCTTAATGAAAATTATTCACCATGGATAGGACGTGGTGGAACGGTAGCTTGGCCACCTCGCTCTCGGATTTAACACCTCTGGATTATTTTTATGGGGATGGATGAAGCAAAGGGTTTATGCTACACTCCCAAATAGCAGACAAGAACTGCTCGACAAAATAATGACGATTGCGGATGACATAAGATCCGACATAGTCTTAATATCAAGGGCCACACAACAAATGGCTGTAAGGTCAGTGGCCTGTCTACAGAATAGAGGTGGACATTTTGAACAATTATTAAATTAATAATAATACTTAATGCCATTAAAAGTTTCTTAAAAGTTATAGTGTATTTTTATTTAATCCATTATCGAAAATTAATAGCGCTTAATGAGGCTCATAACCCACGCAAAAGGGTCATATTCAAACAGCCCTAACTCTCGAGTTATGCAATTAAGAACAATAATTTTAATGTCAATTTGTAAGTAATATCCTTAAGTATTAGGACAGTATTAAAAAATTTAGTATCAATGTGCTAGTTTTTGAAGTATGTTAAGAAAATAAAAAATAGTCAATTTTTTTTACTTAAATTAGCATTGTAAATGTTTTAAGATATTTTTAGGAAAACTTTCCATGATGTTTATTTTATTTGATAGATGCTATTTTTACCTTTTAAATAACATTTTTTACATCTGTAGGACCTTTCTGTCCAGAGAAATCTGCATCTTTTGGCAGAGGTATCTACAAGAATAAAAAAAATTAAATGGCGGCCATTCCGACAGGAGGGGGGTAGACCCCATATATGGGTGTTTTGTCGATGAAATTAGGTATATTTTGTAACCTTAAATTATCGCTAGGTCGTGACCAGACACACTGTATGTACTATTAAATAAAGATATAGACTCTAAAATAACGTTTACGAAGTAAGGACATATACAAAACGTATCACTAGACGAAAATATAACATTTGCTTAAGCCAACCACGAACTAACTACGGATAGAAAAACATACTATACGAAGGAGCAGAGTTATATAATAAATTTCCTAATAACATAAAAGAGATCCAATCGTTAACTTTATATAAAAAAAACCTTAAAGCACCATATCTGAAAAGATTTTTATCGATTTCAACCAATATTAAATAATTAAAAAGGCGAATGTAATTTCTTTATTTAATCTAGTAGATAAGCTACTAACGGAATACGATAAGCGCACCGTTCCACGCCAGAGCCAAGGCTGCCTTTACGGCGGCCGCTCCGTCCGTTTTATACAAGCAAAACAAGTAGCTAGACACGGGCGCCACCGCAGGTGCAATAGCGCAGGTGTGCAGTGCACGTGTTGTTTACAAGAATTCTGTCTAGCAACACCGGCGCCGCCGCACATGCAATGGCGCAGGCACCGTCATATACTACTTAAATGGTTATGTATAAGTTTTATTTGTTTGTTTGCAAAAAACTGTTTAATTGAGATGTGATTAATATAATAAATAATTAAAATGAAGCAATCTAATCTTTCAACGTCTACATAGTATACAAACAGAGGAGGCGCCAACGAATATAATTAATTGATCAAAGTAACTTACCTGTATGTGTCCTTCGATCAAAATTACATGAAGTTGTTGCCTCCTCTGTGTACAACCCTGTCCTGCTGTACATTCTTACCTACACTTAGTGCTTGCTCGCATTTTAATTATTTCCTAATTCTTGATGATAAAAATTCACAATGACATGAGGCGTATAGTGTTGCCAGTGGGAGCTGCTATAGGTTGGGATACCAGTAAAAAATATTATTTTTTCCTATGGAAGGTTAAAATTCGTGTGATTCGGTCCGTCAATTCATGACTACATAGTATACAAACAGATGAGGTGTCAACTTCATATAATTTTGATCGAAAGACACTTACAGGTAAGTTACTTTGATCAATTAATGAAATAAATTTTGCTGATATAAATTATAAACCTCGTAATTAGTAATAGTTTGAAATTGCTATTATGCGGACAATTTATTCTATTTAAATATTTGTATGCCAGTAAAATTGATTTGTCCTTGTATCTTTGTTGATATTTGTTGTCGGGATCATATATAGCGGACAATTCCTTCCATAGATCAGCATGCTTGTTAACCAAAAACTTGATAACCTTGTCAGAACCTTCTTTTTGTTTCTGTGTACATTTAGAACACTCACCGTACGAAACAAAGCATCATTAAGCTATTATTTTACGCTGGTATTCTATGAGAGCGTGGTCCTAACCTGGTCGAGCCGACCCATTCGTATAGAACACAATACGCAATGGTTTACATATTTAATGTTAATAGAATCAGGCGTTACTTTGCGGAAATCCATTACAATAAATTCTTTAAAAATTAATTTGCAATAAAATGATGCTCTGCAAACTAGGTAAGACACATGATTTTATTTCATTACGCGGATATAGGCAAATAAATTTGTAAAGACTAATCTTTAATGTTGTATTACTTGATGATGATTATGATCAACAAATAATCGTATTATTATTATTATTAAAAAGTGTAGTATGAGCCACAGCATACACTTAACATCAGGTGAACTGTGTGCTTCCTTGTCACCCATAATCAATAAAATAAAATATAAATAAATAATTAGTCAGGGTACAAAATAACTTACGTATTATTAATCATTTAACAACTTTATTCAACTTTCATCCACCTAATGACATCAAAACATCTCACTCCGCTAACACAGCTCACGTAACTATGAAACATAATTAAAACTAATTAATTTACAGAAGTGGAGCTCTTGGCTTGTTTGTTAGACGCCACTTATTATTTTATTTATTTTCTTTGATCTTGGAACTTGTAAAATTTTTGTTTTTAATTAATCTATTTAATAATAATTTTAACAAGCTGACATTTTAGTAAAATTTTCATATTATATTTATATATTTATTTAAAACCATATATACACAATGGCGGACTTAATGCCTGAGGCTTTCTCTACCAGTTTATCTTGAGGTGATTCGGAGATGTAAAAAGTAGGTGTAGTAAAAAAAAACTTATATGAGAACACAAAATTAAAATAACTAAAGATTATGTAATACATGGAGTTATAATCCATAAGATATAAATGGTACCTCACAAAAAAATATAAAATAAACGTAACAAAAAGTATGCATAAATATTTATCATACACTCTCGTAAAGATACAGTAGTATACACATAGTCATATATTACCTTTGCTATTTAAAATCGTGAATTCGTCTGTGATCGTATAAATTTTGAAAGATCTTAACTGATTGAGGTCGTATTCACACAATATTTTGTCAAGACAATGGTTCACGGTTATGCTATCAATTAATTGCAATTTTATAGATGGCGTTGAAGTCAAGTTGTTAACTAATCAAGTTGCCTACACATAATAATAAAATTGAAGTGTTTGTCTGTAATATCGAAATAACTCCCCGTTGTGGAGCTAAGAAGGTTACTTGGACACTATTAAGACATGTATAAGAATATCAAAAATATTTGCTTTTCTGTCTATTTATCATATCGTGTAATTTTTGAAATAGCTAAACTGATTGTCATGAAACTTCGCGAGAAAGAGCGCAATACCAGTAAAATTTCTTGTTTTTTTTTAATATCAATTTACTTTTTACAAGTGTCAGTTACCGTCATGATCACTGACGTACACAGAGGACTTTAAGATCTTTACTTCTTATTAGTTCGTTAGCCATCATTATTACAGTATCATCATCATCATCATCATCATCTAATGATTCATTACAACCTTTCACAAGTCCACTGTTGAACATGGGCCACCCCCAAAGAATCTCACAAAGCACGGTCCTGAGCCACCTGCATCCATCGACTTGCTGCATGGCCACCCTAGAACCTTTCTTTCCTATCGGTTGTAGGTTTTCGAGCTTTATGTTCGGCCCATTGCCACTTCAGCTTACTAATCCGTTGGACTATATCAGTTACTCTAGTTCTACCGCGGATATCTTCATTTCTAAGCCTATTATGCAGAGAAACCCCGAAAATGTATTCCCGGATTGACTCCAGATTTTGCGTGATGGATTACAACTCCAGAAAGCCGACGAAATGTGTTGTAAAACACTTGACATTTGGTAATCTTCGACTCGGATATCGCTCTTGGTACATCCGCCGTGCCAAAGATGCATTACCGTCAGCTCTACCATACATGAAGACGATATCACCATATGATTCATTAGTAAAATCAGCCATAGTTGATTGATCACACAAATAGTCGGAGTACAGTGAAGGAGTACACAGCCAGGGCTAGGCTTAACTCAATAAAAAACATCGGAAATAAACAAGAATTTGCAATTAAAACGGTAGTCACAAGGGCAGTCGGTACTTGACTATCTGAGGGTCCGAAGATGTGATGAACTCGCCCTACTACTCTAGTAGTGATTCTAATTAGTGTGAATAAGTAACGACTTTATGTGACTTACTAAGCTGATTGTTCTATTGAATAAAATTCTATACACTAGGCGAGTCCTGAGAGTCAAAAAAGGTCAAATTTTTTAGGTCGCGCGGTCCCCGGAGTTGATCCGTGCACGTGCACCGTAATTTTAAAAACTAATCAGTTCTAACTAAAACAATAGTAGTGCATTAGCAAAAATCGTGCATTATTTTGGTCCATATAAGTAAAAAGTTGATGAGACATCTGCGTAAATAATACCTCAAAAGAAGGGGCAATAACTAAGCATCTTTTTGAAAAGGTTTGAAGAACAAAGGCTATTTTATTTATTTTTATGATGGCGTAAACTCAACATTTCCTTATGTTTTTTTTTTGGTTTCTTAAACAGACATATAATCATCAGGAAAATATTCTACGCATATTTAAATATGCGTAGAATGTTTTCCTGATGATGAAGATGTTTGAAAATTATTTTGTGTGAGTAATTACATATTACATAAATAAAAAATATATAAAAAATAATAACATAACAACTGTTAAAAAATGGGTTTTATTGTTAAAAACCTTAGAAATTTAATTTAAAAATAAAGTACTGACTTCGTCTAAGACAAGCTTAGTTTAATATTATGTTCTAAATGGTGTAAGGTATCATCCCCTTCAGGCTTTGCACCCATCTTCCAAACAACCTGTATACATACCACATGTAAAATAAACAGACTATCGACAGGATGCAGCGTCAAAATTTTGAAAAGTAGATGAATTATAGTAATAATGTACTGTAAACTGATATTTCGGCCAGTGTCAATGGAGACTAGCCATCTGCGCAGGACAGAATTATAGTGCACAAGTCTCTTCTTCACTTCACGTTCTTTCCGAGGGACGGGGAACGCCGCCAAGCGTAGCAACTATGGCAAGTATTCTCCTACGAGGGAATGAATCTATGGGGAAGGTTTATGTTCAGCATTGGACTTTTGATAGACCGTAATTCTTTGATGTTTTTAATATATTTTAATAGCCTTTCTATTTTTATTGTTAACTAGCGATCCGCCCCGGCTTCGCACGGGTCCACCTCCAGGGACCAAATATGAATCTAAACCATTTAGGGACCCAGTCAAACACACGTAAAAAATCATCAATATCGGTCGAGCCGTTTTTAAGTTTTAGCGAGACTAACGGACAGCAATTGTTTTTATATATAGAGATTTATTTATATAAATTTGGAACAACAAACACGTACACAATATTGCCTGCAATATCACGCAGAACCTTATAGCCCACATCGTTATGCATAGGTTGAGTGACGCAGTTGTGTAACACAAATCCCCCACAAAAAAATTACATCATAGATTTCAAATTATATATTTTACGATCTAAAATAGTTGCGACTTAGTTTTGTATCATCAAGCGTTTACATAAATAAATTTTAAAAGAAAACATCCACATTCGCTATAATTTTTTGTAAGTCATACAAATGGCCTTAATTATAATTATTTATTACTTGCATGTTTACTTGCATGCTTAACTTAATTATTAAATATCTCTCACAGATATCAGCGAGAAATAGCGGCATAATGCTGCTGTGTTTTGTATGGTGAACATAGAAAACCGTGGACCATTTGCAATAAATCTGAAGTGAAAACGAACATACAGTTCAGCTGATGGAAATTGGCTACTGCAGACCATGGAAACCTTTTTATTGTGGGGAAATCCTTATGGATACCTCCGGCTGCGGGGGCAACAGAAAGTTTATACCGGACTCCTACCGAATAAAACTCCACGGTGGTCACAATCAGCGTATATAAGTGGTCCCGGGATCTCTGTTCGGAACGCAACCCTTCTCTCGCTTTGCTTTATTACTTTAGTCTGTATTATTATAGTCCTTACTGCCCCCAGCACCCTTGCAATGCTATCACGGTGTTCGGAAACAATTTCGAGTCACCGTCCTACTCGGGGAGAACATGGACACCTGTAGCCAACTTGAAAGAAAGAAGCCTACAGACACGTTGCCACATCTAAGGACTAAGATGGAATGTCCCACAGCCTGTGTTTATATTGGCTCTCTATAACAGAACACAGCAGTACAAGCACTGCTATTTAGCATCAGAAATAGGTAACAGGGTGGTACCTAGGTGGACTCCTAGATAAAAAAGCGTCTTACCACCTATTTTTCCCTATTTAAACTATTTAATATGAATAAAGAAGTACTCAACTTACTTCAGTTGCAATCACTTATCGCAATTTTGTACTGAACACACAAACACAGTGAGATGTATCATATAAAATCTTTTATGTTAGTATTTCAGATTAGTTAACTAACCTTTTCTTTCTCCCTTAATGACTTAATACAATTCAAACCACCGTTAGACGGGGAGAAAAGTTTAGATCCCATTAACTTGAAAGTTCTGTGATTAACTTAATTTGTGAAGTGATGAGTAGGCTTAGTGTGTTTATTTTAAAAAAGTATTTCTGTTTGGAAGTTATATTTTGTAATATTAATAATATACAAATGCGAAGGAAAACTTAATAAAAAAATAATAATTGCAGAATTGAAATTTGTCCCTTGATCAAAATCGATTTTGTTTGATGAAAATTTAAGGTAGGTATTTGTTTCTGCATGATTGCGTTGCATACCAATTAACGAATTGAATTTCACTATGCTGGCTAGATATATATTTTTCGCGAATAAGGTTCTTCTTTTTCATCATAATTTATCATCATTCATCATCACCATTACAGCCCTTCACAAGTCCACTGCTGAACACAGGCTTCCCCAAGGAATGCCACAAAGCACGGTCCTGAGCCACCTGCATCCATCGACTTCCTGCATGTATTACCAGGTCGTCACTCCATCTAGTGGGGGGACGCCCTACACTTCATCCGGCGGTGCGAGGCCGCCACTCAAGAACCCTCTTTCCCCATCGGTTCTCGGTCTTCGAGCCATATGGCCGGCCCATTGCCACTTCAGCTTACTAATCCGTTGTGTTATGTCAGTCACTCTAGTTCTACTGCGGATATCCTTAATTCTAAGTTTAACACGCAGAGAAACCCTGAGCATAGCCCTCACCATAACTCGCTAAGCGACCTTGAGCTTGCTCATCTGGCCAGCAGTGAAGGCCACGTCTCAGTTCCATAGGTCATCACTGGCAACACGCACTGGTTGTACAGTCTCGTTTTCAAGTTTTGAGGTATACCTGACGAGAAGATTAATCGCGTAATTTCCCGAACGCTGCCCAACCGAGTTGAATTCGTCGATTGACCTCTCGGTCGAAGTTGGACTTACCTAGTTGGACTATTTGTCCCAGGTAAACATACTCGTCAATAACCTCGAGCTTAGTGCTCCCAACAACTACCGACATAGGTGTGACATGGACATTAAACATAATCTTTGTTTTGTCCATGTTCATCTTAAGACCTATCCGTTGGGAGACACTATTGTGGTCATTGAGCATAATGCTTAGGTCCTCCAGCGATTCTGCCATAAGGACTATATCGTCGGCAAATCAAAGCTGAGTGATGTATTCGCCATTGATGTTAATACCGTATCCTTTCCAGTCCAGTAGCTTGAAAACGTCTTCCGACGCAGCGGTGAACAGTTTCGGGATATAACGTCACCCTGTCTTACACCTCTCTGCAGTTGGATAGGTTTCGTACTCTGATTCTGTATTTGGATAGCCATTGTAGCCCTACTGCACAAAAACTTCAGCACTTGATATACCGACAGTCAACTTGTCACCGCTGAAGGGACCTGCACCACCCCAATTACGACGGAATCAAAGGCTTTCTCATAGTCCACATACAAGGCAAAGTGGCAGATTGTACTCTTCGGTCTTCTGCACAATTTACCGAAGGGTGTGTATGTGGTCTATGGTACTAAAGCCTTTTCGGAAACCTGCTTGTTCGGGAGGCTGGAAGTAGTCAAGTCTGCGTACGAGACGATTCGTAATGACTCGAAAACAGCACGCAGACGCGGCTCAGAAGGAATCGGTCTGTACTCTTCAAAAGAGCGTTATCGCTTTTCTTGAAGAACAAGACCACCGCACTTCTGCTCCGTGCCTCCGGAGTAGTGCTACCATGGAGGACGAATTAAAGAGCTTCAGGACTTCAAGTACTGGTTTTCCACCCGCTTTCAGAAGCTCCGCTGCAATTCTATCCTCACCTGGGGCCTTGTCATTTTTAAGGTGCTGGAGAGCTATACTAATCTCGCTCAGATTGACGTTCGGGATATTTTCGTAAAAGTGTCGGATGAGACTCGCTCTTGGATCGTTACTCACACTTGCGTGTGGCTCCAACGATGACGAGTCCAGCTGCCCATAGAACCTCTCAATTTCACTCAAAATCTCAGGTGTCCAGGAAACGATGCTGCCACACTCGGTCTTCAGCTTTGACAATTGGCTCTTTCTGGCAGACAGATCTCTGGCAAAGACTTTAAAGCCTTGGTTTCGCTCGATCGCTGTATTGAAGTTGCGTAAGTCCCGTCGCATGCATTTGGAGATACGTTTGTTCAGTTGCCTGTATGCTGTCAAATCTGTTGAAGACTACAGCTTCATCCCGTCTAACAGCCATGAGATTAAGAGTGTGATCGTAGAGTTTTATGTTCTTCAGCGGCGGGTCTTGCAGAACTTAGCTCCGAGCGCATGGACATTTTCCACGTTCTTGACATTTATATCGTCCACTTCATTGCAGTCTTCTAGGCACTGAAAACGGTTTTGTAACTCGAGCTGAAAGGTTTCGGACTTTGACTAGAGCATGAGGGGACGGAGCGTTGACTTCATTAGACGAGAACTTCCAACTTAACATTTAGGTTCAGTTTGCCTCCACTCATTCGGTGATCGCTGCCGGTTTTCACCCTCGCGATCTCTGAGACAACACTGAACAGTTGTCGTCTGGTCGTCATAATGAAGTCAATCTCATTTTTTGTCGAACTATCGGGGCTCGACCAGTTCCACTTCCTGTGGGGTCGCTTCAAAGAAAGAGTTCATCATAAACAGTCGCTCTTTCTCCATGAAGTCAGCCAGCTGCTGGCCCTTGAGTTCCGTTGCCCTATTCCGAATTTCCTACTTTCAGCTCACTGTTCTCTCCTGTGCCTAGTTTTGCGTTGAAGTCTCCATTAACACCTTATAGTGGGTTTTGAGGAATGCATGGCTCTAGAGATATCCTCATATATTTCTCCACCTCCTCATGACCTTCAGCGAATACCGTTTGGTGATTCTGAGTATAAGGTACGCAATCCTCGTCGACACACTCCCAATCTTACAACGTTGTTAACGAGAGACTTGTGGACGATAAATCCGACACCTCCTAGGACAGATGGTCACCCTCCGGTGATAGAACATGTTGCCGTATTCGAGAATTACCGTGTCTTCCCCTCTCTTCGGACCTCGGATAGTTCTATAATATCCCAGCGCAACTTGTCTATCTCTCTTCCAGCTCCAGGATCTTCTCGTCAGTCCTAAGGGTGCGTGCGTTATAAGTTGCCAGGTCGAGTCGTCGTAGGTGGCAACCGAACCTCCACCGGAGATTTAGCATCCCCTGCCCCGCCGTTACCATGGTCGCCACCGTAGCCAGGAATAGCGGGATCGCCGGGAACTGGGGCCGTCTTCGTAACTTTGTTCACTGGGGGTATATTGCCATAGTTCCCACGCTTGGCGAGCGGGTTGGCAACCGCAGTTTTTTTATTGTGATATTGCTGTTATCAGGAAGATGCTGCTGCCCATTTCCTGCCTGTTTCCCACTGTCGCCTCTTACGACACCCACGGGAAGATATGGGTAGTGGATATTCTTAACCGCCACTACACGGCATTTTATCATCATTATAGACTATCAAATTCCAATGCTGAACATAGGTCGACATAGATTGTTTCATACGGGGAATACTTGCGCTAGTTGCCTGCTTCTTACAGTTAATGGCGGCGTAAGAGAATCTTCAACCTAAAATCATCACTTGGGTGTCGTAAGAGGCGATAGATAGAAACTGAAACAGGAGATGGGCAATAGCACCTTCCTGATAAAACTACCAATATTACCAATAATTGGTGTTCACTTACTTAGGACAATTTCTTATCTATTTTATAGGAACTAACTAGTTGTTACCCGCGGCTTCGCCCGCATGGTCACTGGGAAATGAACTATCCATTGCTTTTTGAATTGAAAGAAAACTGAGTTTTATAGATTTGTCAGAGATGCAGCCATTAAAAGGAAACTGAGCAAAATTGATTCGTCAGCCTTTTAAATGTTTTGAAACGCAGCGTATAGGAAAGAAATGGGATATTTTTAATTAAAAGAAACTGAGCATAATTATCCGTCAGGATGCAAACTTTGAAAAGAAACTGAGCTAAATTGATTCGTCAGAGTTGCAGTTTTCTGAATTGAAAGGAAACTGAGCCAAATAAAAGATCAGTCAGAGATGCAGCATTTGGAATTGAAAAGAAACTGAGCTATGGGAAATTTTGAATTGAAAGGGAAGATCTGTGGGAATTTGATTAATTGATTGTAGGAATTTTGGAAAAACTGAAAACTAGACGCTACTGTACACAATGTTATATGTTTTTCCATTCGGGGAAAGAATGGAGATTCTGGGCATTTGACACATGCGAACATGCTACATACAGCTGACCATGAGAGAAGCACGGTTTTCTAAGTTGACCCCGCTACCTGTAACGTTTGCCTTGCGCTTTATTAATTGTCATTGCAAAACTGAGCTCAATAGGAACTGCAACCTTTGAATTGAAAAGGAAGATCTGTGGGAATTATAGGATCCGTGGTATAATAACATTTTCACCTTTTCCTACGCCTGTCAAAATTGTAGCACCGATTATGTTACGTCCAAGATGTGTCACGCGCAGCCTTGTCCTGTTACATAACCGAGGAGCATCTAAATTTCATTAGCATGACTGGGACGCCTAATTTTATTTGAAGCTTATGTGAGGCACACCTGACAACTCTAGAGAATTTAGAAACTCTACGGGATATGAAGTGCTCTGTTCTGTGTCCATAACTGTGTCTACTGACAAATATTCTGTTATTTCTCCTGCTACTTGCTTAATATATCTGAATTTATTTTGTTAACGCTCTCATCTTTTGGTGCAAGAATCGCCCTTTCACATAACCATTTCTCTTCATGCATGTTGTTCGTTAAATCTGAATAAACGCTCGCAATTAATTCGGAATGACTCTGTACTAAATTACAAAATCTCGTCAATTTAACGCAGTCCTCAGCATCGGTTTCCAACCGCCCATCGCCATTTTTAATAGTGTGTCAGCATAGTTTCCAGCATTGATATCATTATACAAATGCACTCTCATATTCGTAGTGAAACTGAATTTTGTCACCTTGTTCCATAAAATAGACGACTTGAGGCATGTTTTAATTTCATCTGCAGGTGTGCCCTTTTGAATGACAGGTAAAGTTTGGAAAGTCACCAGCCAGTAAAACCACCATTCCTCCCATTACATTGGTATTGCGCAAATCCTGGAGCGTTCAATTTAGTGCTTCTACAGCTTTTTATGCGACATTGTACTTTCGTCCCACAGTAAAAGTTTGCATTGTCGTAGCATTATACCTCGTGCACTATTTTTGCTAAAGTTGCATATCGGCGATTCTTCCTGGGCTAGATTTAGAGGAGTTTTAAACAGAATGTGCAGTGCGGCCCCGCTTAGCAGCGTGGTGGCTATACCGGAGGAAGCTACGGCCACTGCAATGTTTTTATCTTTCCGTACTTGCGCTAATAATAAATTTAACAAAATGTCTTCCCAGTTCCTCCAGGGCATCTAAAAAGAAAAGTGCACCATTTCCAAATTCAATTTATCCTAATACTTTGTCAAAAACTCGTTTTTGTTCGGGAAGCAAGGGTACAAATTGGCTACTTGCTGCTGCAAAGCTGGTATATCGTAGTTTGTTTCACGTATAATTTCATAACTTAGTTCATTTTCGGTTGTTGGCTGAGGGCTTATCATTCCAAAGTCGCTTAATTTTGCCTACCATTGCCATTACTTTATCTTCAATTTTTCCAAGTGCTTCATTATAAATGTGTTCATTGTATGTCATGTTCGCGTGTGTCTGCTGTAACCTTCTGCAAAATATCATAAATCATAAATCTTTATTTGCAAGAATCACGGTATAAAAGATGTTACAATATATATAGTGCAGTAGTGTTTCGCTAACAATAGCACATAGCATGCAAATTATAATTTTAAAATGTTTAGACAATATCAATAATTATTTCAAATCAGAAAATTAATCTCAAAAAATCTTTTAAATCATAAAAGCATTAAATTTTAACCAATCATATAAATGTTTTTATATAGTCTTTCGCTTAATAGTTTAAATTCTTTAGGTATTTTATTATATATTTTACACATTTTAGGCAGCTTTTGTTATAATTAACGAACCTAGGAATAACATCTAGGACAAGTTTGTCTGGGTTTCGTCGGTTTCGAGGATATATATCACTTGCTTTAACAAATAATGACTTATTTTAAAACAAACAAGCCAACTTCATAAATGTATAGTGACGGGAGGGTAATATACCAAGTCTTTTAAATAGCGGTTTACAGGATTCCTGGCGATATCCCGCATATTGCACGAATACTTTTTTGGGCAACGAATTCTCTATTTCGGTCAGTACCATTACCCCATATTATAAGTCCATAGCGTAAAATAGACTCTACGTATGCGTGGTAAGTTGCAATTGCCGTTTTAATATTTGTAATTTTTGACGTGTTTAAGGGCATATACAAATTTATTAATTCTACTGCATACGTTATCTATTTGTTCTTTACAGTTTATATCTTCATCTAATGTTATTCCCAGAAATTTTGTACATGTAATATCTTCCGCCATGTACTTTTATATTTGTCCCACAATTTATGTGCATTAGATAGCCCGCAAGTTGATATGAGAGTTGCATAAAGATCCCTAATTTTGGCTGGTGACTGGCACTGCACAGCTTCCTCCATGGTTTCACCCCAGTGATTATCGTTTTCTAAAAGATGCAGAGCTTCACATGCTTCTCTATAAGTTGCGCATTCCTGACCGTTGACAGTTTTAAGGTCTTTATATCCTGTAGGACCCCGAACATGGTGCAGCAGCAATCGTAAACAGAAACATTCAAAATTAGTTACATGGACGGTATACACACGACCAAGGGCATCTGATGACTTTACACCGGGCCAATTTGCAACAAGCGCGCCTTGAATACGGCGTTTTTGAGTAAATATGCACACCAAAAGAGTTTTATTTGATAAATTAGAACAGGCAACTTTTTTCTAAGGAACAGAAATAGGTGGAGCAGGTATCTTACCTAGTATAGCCCACTCCTATCAACGCCTATGAATGGCCTGCCTGTGAGCTACCGCAGCTCTGTTGAGAAAAATAAAGTAAAATGTCTGAATTTAGCCTTGCGTTTAATTACACAGAAAGAAGGGGCATTAAATGGCTGTATATAAAAGTTCCGCAAAAGAAACATCTAGCAAGATTAAGGTGTGAAAGTTGTGTCAAGTCAAGACAGTTTAGATTAGATCAAGGCTAAGGCAAATGTCGTTCGTTACGGCCCATTTAAGCCTTAGCTGCTTAATACGGGCCGTTTAAGATAAGGATTGAATTCGGCTGTAATATATCACAGAGATTGCTAGCGTATTTTCTAACGACACTTGTTGTGTTATTTCAAGTTTATATGAGTTATTTATTTAATGCTATATGGTTGCGGCGTAAGAAGAATTCGCCACGCCATATCATCCCGTGGATGTCGTGAGGGATGAGAGAGGCGTATGAAACCAGAGATGGGCAGCAGTATCTTCCTGAGAAGAACTCAAAATAATAAAAACTCTGTTTGCCCACTCGCCTGCCAAGTGTCGCAACGATAAGCTTTGTATATACACACTAAAACAAACATATAATGTTCAACGATGCTGGAAGATACATCTGCTGTAGGCTCAAGGTTGAGCTTTTTGTGAGTGTAATAAATGATTTTTATAGTGGGATTTAAAATTGTACTTTGAATTACACTCACGAATAGGTGGAGGAATGTTGTTCCAGCACCTCGTAGCTATATATTTAAAACTACCTCTGAAATCTGCACAACAGTAAGTGGGATTAGCAAGGGTTCGTACAAGACCTAATGATGTTTTGTTGATTTTCGAGGTATATTTTCTGTCGCGCTTTCATTTTTAAAATACCTAATTCTTTTGATAAAAGGTGTTACATGCGACCGTTTTGGTATTGAGAAGCAGTATCGTGCACATGCATTTTGTATACGTTGAATTAGACGTTGTGACTTTTCCAAAATACAGGGTCCATACACTGTAATGCAGTGGTTTAATTTTGAAAGAACGTGAGATTCACACAGTCTAATTCTTAAATCCAACTGAATGTATTCGCGGATTCTGTATAACACCTTTAACCTATAAAAGCAGTTGCGGAAAAGCTCAAGTATGTATTTCTCAAAACGCAGTCTGCCATCCATTACTAAACCGAGGTTACGAGCTTCACTTACACGCCCAGAGGGACGTTTAACAATATGATTTTAGGATTTTGATTCTCTAAACATTTGATTTGGTTTTTGACCCTAAAAGCATATACTCAGTTTTAGTGGGTTTAAAATGAGGGAATTTTCTGTGACCATATTGCTATTCTATTCAGGTCTTCATTGATGTTACTAATTGTAGAATTAAATTCAAGCGAATTGCACGAAAGATACACCTGTAGATCATCAGCATATAGGTGGTATTTGCAAAATGCATGCAATTAGTTATACGTGCAGTGTTAATTATAAATAACAACGGTCCTAAGATGTGATGACCTCTAATAAGTGGTCGTTTTTCAGAAACAAGGAAGACCCATTTGGTTGATTTAATATTACTTGTTGTGAACGGCCGCAACTTTGAAACCATTTTATGGATGATGTTACAAAACCATAAAACGATAGCTTAGACAGCAGCAAATCTATGTTGATAGAATCAAACGCTCTTGAAAAGTCAAGTAGGTAAGGATCGTACCTCTACCAGAGTCTTGAGACGTAAGAAAATTGTCAACCACATCAAGTAAAGCAGTAGACGTTCTTTTCTACCTTTTCTAAAACCCGATTGTAAGTCAGGTAAAATATTGTTAGCATCACAAAAGTTAATGACTTGATTATTTATAACTTTTCTAAAATTTTAGAAAGAAAGGGCATTATACTTATTGGCCTCAAGTCTCTGAGATCCTTAGGATCATTATTTTTAGGTAAAGGACGTACGAGAGTTATTTTCACGAAGAAGGAAAAGAAGATGTTTCAATTGACTTATTTATGATTGCTATAATCACTTTTAACGTAGCCGGAAGTGTTAAGATGATCATATCCTACTCAACTTATCAATACCGTGAGCTATTGATTTTATTGATAATATAAACTAGGCAACATATTCTTCACTTACATTATAAAGTTTGAATTATTACACCCATATCGATGAAACTCATATTGAGTTAAATCGGAAATGGTTAAATTATTATTCTTGGGAACATTAAGAAAATGGTTATTGATTATATTTGAGTCGTCGAAAAACACAAGAAGCGCTGTCGATTGCTTAATGTTGGGAAGGACGGACCGTTTCAAGTCCATCCACAATAATTTCGGATGGTTAAGTTATTATTAATTTGGTTGTTAACATATGATTTTTTCTCCCAGTATATACTAATATTTGACAAATGTTTCAAAGATTTGTATTGAATTTTATCGCTATCCAAATTACTTTTCTTAAACTTTGCATGGCTTTTACTGCGAAGTTTCATGATATACCGAACATTGCTAGTTAACCACGGTCAATTTGGATCACGTACTGCTATGGACTTATCAGGTATATATGTTAAATATATTTAGTAACAAATAAGTAAAGGTTGATACCATTTCATTAACGCAAGCCATTTTAATTACACTTTCCCAATCTACTGAGGCAATCATATTATCGAAGTGAATTAAATCGATTTCTTTTATAGGTCTATAATTAATAAATTTTAAATGAGGTTTGATTTCATTATTTTAAGGGTTGCCAGAATCATTGCATGTGCTCCAAGATTATTCACATGGTTAACTTGTATACCCTTGACTTCAGCATCAGTACAAACGAGGTCTATTACTGTCTTGCTGTGAGATGTAAAATGTGTGAGTTCTTTAACATAGTTTATAAGACTAGTGTAATGCAGAAATTGTTGAAGTCTCAAGGTCATATTATCGTTTTCATTAAGAACATTTGTATTAAAATCACCCAATAACACTACTTTGTCATAACACGAAAATGTTGCTAATGAATCAGTGAGAGCGTCGAAGAAAGTATCAACATTTACCCATTGCGGTCTGTAGGCTGTGCCTATTAAAATTTTAGTCGAGTTGATGATAAGTGATAGCCACATTTGTTCAACATCACCAATCGAATAAGGGTACGAACAAGTACGGACTGGAACACCACTCCTAACATAAAACCCGACACCACCGCCACGACTTCGCATGGAAGATGGACGGGGAATATGTTTTAGGGTATATCAGGGTATAGACGGTGCACGGCCGGACTCTCCGGTCCTAAGCCGTGTTTCATTTATTGCCATTAAATACGGTGACAATCGCTCCAGTGTAACCTGGAACTCATCATGGTTAGTGCCAAGAGGTCCGGCATTAAAAAGACCAATTTTCAGATATTTTGAATTAAATTAAAACTAAGAAACTACAACAGTAAATAGCAGTGGACCTCCAGCCCGATTATTATAAGTAAATACACTCGACCGACTAAGAATATACCTTATATGTTACAATTAGAAAATATAAAGACACACAAAGCACTGAATGCGTGTAAATATTATTCGCCGATAAACATTTAACTCAGAACTAAACCTATTAAATGACACGTAATAAAATGTTGGTAATTAAAGGACCACGGTACACTATACACACATTATATGCAGTTCCATTTGCACACGAGCACATATTTATCATATAAGTATTACCGACGTACAGCAATACATATTCAGATATATATATATTTATATGTGTCGTCTATGTCGGAAACATAGTCAATTATTGTGACTTGCAATTTGTTGTCGATTTATTTTAGTAGGACCGAGGGACTTATTGGTAAAATCAAATCAAATCAAATCAAAAATATTTATTGCATGACTACAGGTAAAATTAAATAAGATCTTAAGAACATGTTATGTAAATTTGTGCTCCATAGTCTACCTATTTCAGGTGTAGGTACAATATTAAGTATTTAAGTCATCATCATCATTACAGCCCTTCACAAGTCCACTGCTGAACATAGGCTTCTCCCAAGGAATGCCACAAAGCACGCTCTTGAGCCACTTGCATCCATTGACTTCCTGCATGTCTTAGCAGGTCGTCACTCCATCTAGTGGGAGGTCGCCCTACACTTCGCCTACCGGTACGAGGCCGCCACTCGAGAACCTTTTTCCCCATCGGTTGTCGGTTCTTCGAGCTATATGGCCGGCCCATTGCCACTTCAGCTTACTAATCTGTTGGGCTATGTCGGTCACTCTGGTTCTACTGCGGATATCCTCATTTCTAAGTTTATCACGCAGTGAGACTCCGAGCATAGCTCTCCATAGCTCGCTGAGCGACCTTGAGCTTCCTCATCCGGCCAGCAGTGAAGGACCACGTCTCAGTTCCGTAGGTCATCACTGGCAACACGCACTGGTTGTACAGCCTCGTTTTCAAGTTTTGAGGTATACCTGACGAGAAGATGCCGTAATTTCCCGAACGCTGCCCAGCCGAGTTGAATCCGTCGATTGACCTCTCGGTCGAAGTTGGACTTACCTAGTCGGACTATTTGTCCCAGGTAAACATATTCGTCAACAACTGAGCTTAGTGCTCCCAACAACTACCGGCATAGGTGTGACATGGACATTAAACATGATCTTTGTTTTGTCCATGTTCATCTTAAGACCCATCCGTTGGGAGGCACTATTGAGGTCATTGAGCATAGTGCTTAGGTCCTCCAGCGATTCTGCCATAAGGACTATATCGTCGGCAAATCGAAGGTGAGTGATGTACTCGCCATTGATGTTAATGCCGTATCCTTTCCAGTCCAGAAGCTTGAAAACGTCTTCCAATGCAGCGGTGAAGAGTTTCGGGATATAACGTCACCCTGTCTTACACCTCTGCAGTTGGATAGGTTTTGTACTCTGGTTCTGTACTCGGATAGCCATCGTAGCCCTACTGTACAAGCACTTCAACACTTCGATATACCGACAGTCAACTTGGCACCGCTGAAGGACTGCAGCACCGCCCAATTCTGACGGAATCGTTATTTTCTCACAGTCCACATACGCCAGATAGTGGCAAATTGTACTCCTCGGACTTCTGTACAATTTGCCGAAGGTATGTATGTGGTCTATGGTGCTAAAGCCTTTTCGGAAACCGGCTTGTTCGGGAGGCTGGAAGTCGTCGAGTCTGCGTGCGAGACGATCTGTAATGACTCGAAAACAGCACGTAGACGCGGCTCAGAAGGAAATCGGTCTGTAGTTCTTCAGGAGAGCGTTGTCGCCTTTCTTGAAGAACAAGACCACCGCACTTCTGCTCCACGCCTGGTGTAGTGCCACCATGTAGGACAGAATTAAAGAGCTTCTGAAGGACTTGGTACCGGTTTTCCACCCGCTTTCAGAAGCTCCGCCGTAATTCCATCTCGCCTGGGGCCTTGCTGTTTTAAGGTGCTGGAGAGCCATTCTAATCTCGCTCAGACTGACGTCCGGGATATCATCGAAATAATCGATATCTTTATCAAATATAATATATAGATTAATTCATTAATGTCATCGTATTTTTAAAAATTATTATTACAATATATGATGTCAGTTTTCTATACTAAAATACTTTACTTACTACTAAAAATACTTTATTTAACCTTTTCATTATAATTTTGTCTTAGTACTCAATAATTTGTTGGAATAATTAAATAATAAATCTAACCACTAAATATATCATTACTTTATTTAATCTTTGTTTTCTATAAATTCTGTAAGCTGTAGAAGCATTTATCTAATAACCACGTGTTCAGTACCTTTTCAAATCTTATATCGTTCATATTTTAAAAGAGTCAGGAATATTATTGTAAATTTTAATGGCATTACAGTAAATGCTTTTATTATATTGTACTGTTTTCGGATAAAATGAACTTGTTATTTTATAAGGCTTCCTGGGGTTTTTAGATTTTCAAATAGATATTCATATTTTCGTACAAATAAAGATACCTCTTTAATGTATAAACAGGGTAGTGGCAAATGCCCAGTTTCTTAAAAGTGGTCTACAAGAGTCACTCCAGAAGCCCCGCACATAGCTCTAATGCACTTTTTTTGCATTTTAAATACCCTGCCGATATTTGGGGCGTTACCTCAGAAAATTATGCCATAGGCTAAAACTGATTGTATATATCCATGGTATGTCATCAATCCTGCTTTAACAGACGTGTTAGAAATTATTCTTCTCAAAGGGTAGACGAATTTTGAAAGCTTGACACAAAGTTCATTTAAATGTGGTTCCCAGCTACAATGAGTGTCAACAGTTAAGCCCAAGAATTTTGTTGAATGCACCTCCTGTATTATTTCTGACTCATGTTCTATATTTAATGGTAACGGTATTTGAAATTTAGAATAAAACTGCATAACATGAGTTTTTGACAAATTAATACTTAATTGGTTACGGTTTAACCATTCCACAATATTCCCGAGTGTAATGCTAACATCTGATTGATATAAATCTCTGGAAGCACACTTGACGAGTGTGGTGCAGTCATCTGCGAATAATATCGTTGGATTTTGAATATGTTTTGGAAGGTCGTTTATATACAACAAGAAAAGAAGGGGTCCTAATACAGTGCCCTGTGGAACACCGCGGCTTATTTCTCTAAATTTGGATCTATTAACTGTCACTATTTTTGTATTTGTATTGTATTGTATTTTGTATTTTATTAGAAATGAGGTTATCCGCATTAGAACCAGCGTGACCGATATAGAATACCTCATTACCAGTAAAATGGTAAGAGTATATGGGTTATAATCTTCATAATCTCTTAGAAGTCAATACTAGGCTACAATCCCTCCTAATGGTAAGTGACGATGTAGAAGATGCACTAAACGATAAAGCTTAAAAAAGCCTATTCACTCTTGCCTTAAAGACAGACAGATAAACATTAAATTATTCCATTCTATTGATGTACGAATTAAAGCGGCCAGGGGTCCTTTCGAATGTGTTATGTTGTATGTCAATAACAAAAGGTGGTGACTAAAAAAAAACAATAAAACTGATTTTTGCCCAACCCGGGACACGAACGCGGGATCAGCAGTCGCGCATACAACCACTAGACCAACGAGGCAGTATGAAAAAAGTACGCAATGTGAGATACACGGAATGAATATTGGCCTCTGTAGGGATTTGATACAGAATCCGCAACCTAAAACAGTATCTTTGCCTAGTTTGTCAAGCTATTGTCAAACTAGTTGTAAATTTTTGTAGAAGCTGTAAAGTAAATCTTAAGAATTTTACCTATCAGTCCAGTCTATCTATTAGTTGCGAAATTGAGTAATGGCTAGGGCAGGCGCAAAAAGACAATCACACAATGTGCCACGTTAGCGTACACGGAAAATTCTCCACAATAATCTTTATCGCTACATATTTTAATTCCTCCCTTCCCTTTCCACCTTCGAACAACCAGGCGACCGGCGGGTCTTCACCACTTTGTTATCGATATTCCACGAATTTGAACCAAACGGTTTCATCATTTTAAAATGCGTACAGCAAAGGAGTGGAATAATCTGCCGGCGCATGTATTTCCGTCCGATTACAGCCTGGGCCTATTCTAGGCAAGAGTGAATAGGCTTTTGTTACGCTAAGACATTGCGATTTACCATCTAGGGATTCATCAACTTACTATTAGGTGGGATTTTGGTTAAGCACTGGCTTATTATAAGTAATAAAGGAAGACTTTTGATAGGCTATTATTAATAATTGAAGGACGGATTATTATTTTCAGCAGGGCAAAAATATAACTGAGTAATACAACTGAAATCACTTTGATGTCTTCTTCATGTTCGTTTTTCATCGCGATCGCTTTTGTAAATATTAAATTTGGTTTGTGAAAATATGTAGCTAACCTAAAAGCTAATCGTTATGGGCAATCGGCCTCATTAAAACATTATATTACTTAATTAGTCGAGTACTTGCTGGCGTAATCTGACCTGATTAATGTGGTCAAGAATTAATTTAGTTATTTCAAAATAAGTTTAGTATTATTATTTTATTATTGTGGTTGTTTGAAAGTATATATAGTCTACATATTACGCATAATATGTGTATATAATTAATTGTAGATATTCGACCGCATGGCCAAAAAGATCGAATAATAGTCTATGTATATTCCCAATGCTGGACTAGGCATTCTTTAATTTCTTAGAGGGTTAAGGAATTAGGAACATTGAACAGTTCACTGTACTTTTCCAGTGGGTGTGATTTCACCGTTAACGTTACAGTCCATGAAAATTCCACCTTTGAACATAGTTAATTAATAATCATACTACTATGTACTCGACATAGTAGTATGATTATTAAATATATCGACATAGTAATGTATTATTATTTAGAAATAATAGATTGTCTAAGCAAACATAAACATACACTTACATATATACCCATATATATCTATACATCCATACACATTTACATGTACACATACATGATAAAGTGCTCAACAGCTCAACAACATGAAGTATATCGTCTAATCTTAATAAAATAAACTAAACATTTGAATTTAATTGAAGACTACAAGAGATTTAACCACACCATCAACGAAAAGAAACAAAACAGTGAGTGAACTCAAAATTAGTGGAGAAATATAACAGTGAGTCTTACAGTCTTAGTCATCATATCTTATATAGTATACAAATAGTATATAGTATTAGTTTTAGTTATATTATGTTGGTTATTATGTTAGTTCATTCATAAAGTATGTTTTAATTTCTGTTTAATATTTCTAGGATTGATATCTTCCTTTAAGGTTTTAGGTAGTTTATTAATTAATTTAGGAATAATAATCTTATTTTGATGATCTCCATACATATTTTGTGATTTACCTATAATTAATTTAGGGTTATATTATATACTTCTAAACTGGTGTTTATACATAGATAGGACTTGCAATTTTGCATTAAAGAACTTTTCAAGAAGTAAAGTAGGTTTTATTTTTTCTTCAATAGGCAGAATACCGCAGAATTTGAATAATTTGTTGTAGTTATCCTTATATAGTTGTTTGATTTTAGGGGGACAGTTGTTTTGATGATTTTAAGCTGTAATTCATGGATACTATAAAGATGCGATTTGGTTCTACCATAGCTACTTAATCCGTATTGTATTATCGATTCGACCAGAGGATAACAGTATAGGATAACAGTATAGGATAACAGTATAGGATAGGAACTTTATATTTAATAATAGCAAATTTGGTGTATGGCCTTAACTTATCACACACTTTATTAATATGGTGCGTCCATTTAAATCGACTGTCTATTAAGAGTCCAAAGTAAGGTTGTTGTTCTACTTAATCAATACGATTGCAATTACAAGTCTGGTTAGAAATGTTATTATGAAGACATTGGTGGCTGTGGGCAATGAGTTTTAAAGGAACGGATACTCTATTTTGACTGGACGAAATGTACATCAATTTTGTTTTGGTGGCGTTCAGCATTAGCCCTGCATCGTGAGACCATTTCATAAGGTTGGTAAAATCCTCTTGAAATTTCTGTAATGCCACATTTATGTCGTTCTGCGACGCTAGTAGGTATCGTCTGCAAACTGATATATCTTGCAGTTTTAATGGCATTGGCAACATTATTAACATAAGTCAATTAATGCAAAGGTCCAAGCACAGAGCCCTGGGCGGTACCATGGATGACGGTTTGCTTTATACTTAGCATTTCCAACTTTAACTGTATATGCTTTCTCTTTAACATAATCTCTGCACCAATTCAGAAGGGACCCAGAGTCCACATTCGTCAAGTCTTTCAATCAGTAAATCATGCCTTAGGGTGTCGAACGCAACTAGAAACGCAACTAAAAACAACTAGAACATGTTTTTATTATCAAGATAATAGTTTACGTCGTCAGTGAAAGGAGACAAAATTGAGTGGTACTTTTATGCTGAAAACCATACTGACTTTTATTTAAAATTGAGTGTTGACTATAGAAATTATTTACTTGTTTACTTATATATTTTCAATTATTTTATCTAGTATCAGTATTGTTATTGGATTGGTAGTCCGTTCTTTTACCTTTTTATATGGGTCTTACAATTCCGGTTTTAATTCAGTAGGATACTTACCTTTTTCAATACACGCATTTATTAGGTTGGCTATGGTTACCGATATTTTGTCCGTAATAGATTTTAAGTCTATTGCTCGTATTTTGTCTATACCTGGTGCTTTGTTCGTGTGAATGTTTTTTATTATTTAAGGTAATGAGCTTGGAGTAGCCTTTTGATATCGGAGTGTTACGTTTACAGGCGATCTGTACAAGTTCATCGACAAAAGGGGCCGATTACAGGAAGGTACGATGGTTCAAACACTTTTCTGAAAGGCCTCAGCGAAATTATTAGCGATATCAAGTGGCCTTACTTTTTCATTTTAAAATGAATTTAATATTATATTATCGATGGAAGAACTTGTCCCTCCCGTGATCTTATTAAGTATTTGCCAAAGTCTCATCTGGTTATTTTTATTATTATATATATCCCTTTTTATGTACCAATCTTTTGTTAGCACACAGTTCACCTGATGGTAAGTAGATGCTGTGGCCCATAGACATCTACATTTATCCTCGATTAAGAATTAAAATGCAGATGCGTTGTCACCCCTGAGGACGAAGATGGAATGCCTCATTTCCAGTAAAAAGGGTCTCCGGTTCTCTACACTCACCATACGAAACACAGCAGTACTGAGATGCTATTTAACGCTGGTATTCTGTGAGAGCATGGTCCTACCCCGGTCATGCCAACCTATTCGTGCCACAACCATAAGATAGCTGCAACGTGGCTCTACCACGTAGAAAAAGATTTGTTAGTCGAATGATTGTTAGTCGAATTTCGTACTTTATTATATTTTTATTTAATAATCATAACGTCAGTATTATTTAACCACAAAAACCCTATATTCCCTATTTTCACATGCCTTTTTAGTCCTTTTATTAACCCACTTATTTTCTGCCTTCGTAAATGTTCTACTTTTATCAGAATTGTTGTTAGGGCTTCATTGTAGCATCTATTAAAGTTAGTATATTTCAATGGGGCAACTAATACTTTCAGTTCAGTCCCAATCTATTTTATTTAATAAGGCAGATACTTTTTCCGGTCAATATATGTTTTAAATTTAGAAGCCACCTCTATACACTGCTGAGATCCAACATAAGCGAATGTTATCGCACAGTGGTCTGCCAGTGCGGTTCGAAGTGTCGCAGTGTATACTTCTTGCGAGTGGGACCGTGCTAATTTATGGTCAATACAGGATTTACTAATTAGGTTATTTCTTAATTCAATTCTAGTATATTCCGAGATCCCTCACAAGTCCGTAAGTCGAGATCATTGTTGTGTATTTATGTTTTATTGGAGTTTTACAGCGAGGTCGATGTTTATAAAAAGTCTTCGTGTTTATTAATTTTGTCGCATGATTGCTGCAATTGGTACATAAATAGGTGTTTGCTTAAGTTAGGCGGGCGGTAAATAGCGAGTAGATTGCAAGTTTAATTCGTGGGTGTGATTACTTTGTTAGTATTCCTCAAAATACACAGTTTTGTTATCGTAGTCGACACTTTATGTTTTTATGTATGTAAATAATAACTCTGCCTCCTTTTCTGTCTTTCCTTAGGTTTACATGTATTTTGTAGTTCTCTAGTTAGAAAAGCATGATTAAAAGTTCTGAGATATTTACTTCTGATAGAATAACTAACTCAATACTAATAGGACAAGTGACTCTAATTTGTTTTAAACTAGAAAAATTGAAATTAGTGACCTTACGTTAAAATGAATACACGTTATATTAGTTTTATGGGAATTTTGTGAATAAAGTCAGTTAGGTTAATACAGTTTTTTAATTCATTTACGTTATCAGGTGCATCCATTGTAATTATTGTAAATATGTAGGTATGTATGTAAGCATAAAAAAAATAAAAAAAATGAAGAAAAAAGAGATGATGTGTTGATATATAAATATAGAATCGATACTGTTTATTGATACCTACTTAGGCTCTAAGTAGTCTGCCAATATCTTCTTCGCGACGGCTTATAATGATGTCACCTTGTTCTTCTTTTCGCGCTCGGATGATACCTCGTTTATACCATATGTACTTGTAGGTAGGTTTTAGTTTTTGTTTCGCTTCCCATAGTAATTTCTTGTTATAATAAGATAAAGCTTCACGTATGTAAATAATCTGATTTCCTGTTGCCTCCGTCAGGTTATCCACGAGATCATAAGATTTGAATTTTTCGATACAGTGATCCATTTTGCTGATGCTGTTTCATTTTTAAATGTAATTTCAATATTTCCTGGCTTTTCTTTTTTCCCTGGTACACGGTTTGTAGATTCAATATCATCAACAGAGACTGATAATTTATCTGCAATTTTTTTGACAATGTCGCTAAGTATTTCTGTGTTATTAATAGGGATATTTAATATTTCAATTTGTATGTTTAGCTGTGATTATTCAATATCCTTTATGCGTTGCTCTAGTGCAACAACAGGCGTTTCTAAATAATTATTTTTGTTAGCGAGTTCTATATTTTTCTGCTGTAATTCTTTATTGGTAATTTTAAGGCATCTAGACACAGGCATCTCGTCCATTTTATCGCTTTGATGTTGTTCTCTTTGAAGAGCTTTTCTATCTTTATATATCTTTCTTTATATATCTATGATATATCTTTCAACAACCGCTTGATATCAATTTGTACGTTTTTGGAATAGTTTTCTGCATCTTGAGCATTATCTTCCTCATCCCCTTCCTCTCCATCACCGGGAACGTAGATAGAGCTACGTCTCGGAGAATCTTCAAGACAATCTTGGCATGTCCATCCTAGATTCTCAGTGGCCTTTAGTACATTCCTCCGCTTGTTAGTAAGACCAGAGCAGTTTCCATTTAAGTGCACTATTTTCTCGCACTGATTATATTTTTCCACATTTATCACATTTTGTCATGTTGAGGGTAGATTAATACGAAGCTTATGGAACTAACTTAACGTGCTTTTCGGTCAAACGAACAACGACGAATCTTCGAGCCATATGGCCGGCCCACTGCACCAATAGTAAATGACTTAGCCCTGTGGAAGCGTACTGTTCCGCAGGGCTAAGTCATTTACTTTTGGTCTTCTGTGGATATTCTTTTTACCCGCAGAGTAATTCCGAGTATAGTTCTTTCCATCACACCCTTAGTGAATTTGAGCTTCCTTATACAGCCAGCAGTGAAAGGCTCCATTTCGATTCCATTATTCATCACTGAGAACACAACACAAAGAAAAACATGTCACCGTCGATAGTAATATAGTCAGGAGAAATAGACTAATGGCTAGCTGCTAAGTTTACTTAAAAAATAAGTTAAAATAATTTAGATCTTTGACACTAAAACCATAAGATACAAAAACGAATATTATGTTCTCTTTTAAATAAACTACCTAATTTTACAAGATTTTAAATTAAAAGTTTAATATCGCCAACTTTCATTGCCTTGGTCCTTTGTTTTCAAAATATCCAAGATTTAACAACACTACATATAAATCGTACCGAAATTGGGTAAAATATTAAAAAATCTCTAGCAAACTTTATAGTTATTTTTTTGCACTAAGCGATCCGTAACGTTCCATTAATGCTTCACGTTTCACGACCACTTCGCAAATTTGAAATTATGGCAACTTTTATCGTTCTACTATAAACCGTCATAGCCAATTCATAATGGGAATTGATGAAACAAACAGTTTTAAATTTTTGATCAGTTTCATGAAAATTATATTTTAAAACGATCATTAGCTGAAGTGGCAATGGGCCGACAATATTTTTAAGAACTGACAAACGGTGATGAAGAAAGGAACCTACTAGATGGACTGACGACCTCTCAGGACATGCAAAAGTCGATAAATTCTGGTGACTCAGGACATGGTCCTTAGCCACCAGCATTTATTTTTAGCATTCCTTCGGGGAAGCCTACGTTCAGCAACGGAATTGTGTAGGACTGTAATTAATTAATATTATTCGGAATAAATCCGAGCGCTCCGATCTGTTAGATTCATATATTTTATATTTTTTTAGTCAGCACAAAATAATCAATTGCGGTCTCCGTGTCCAGCTAGGGCCTCCTCTAATTTTTGCAAGAGTCTTGGAAGGAAAAATCTCTTCGAATTTTTTAATTGCTCAGACATGCTGGTTTACTTGCGATGTTTACCTTCACTGTCGAGCACGTGATCAATCAGCATTTGAGTTTTCATTTAAATTATATTAATGAGTTTTCTTTTTGCATGTGGGGATCAAAAACGGGTAGCACACATGTTCTGTACAATGTATGCCAAGCGCTTAAAGGCTACCTGAGCTACCACGCAAGCTTCTTTCACCGTCATCATCATCATCGTCATCATCATCATAATCATCATCATTATCATCATTACAGTACTTCACAAGTCCACTGTTGAACGTAGACTTCCCAACGATTGCATAACAAACAACACAAAAAGCTTCTTTAATTGTCTAGAAATCTAGAATGTACAGTGAATACAAAATCCCATTGAGCGCATTGATTTATTGAGCTGAGTGTATACTTGTTGTGTAATATGTATGCGGTTAACGAACGTAGCAAAAGCAAACACAATCCTCTTTTCAAAACGATATGTACATTAAATATACGAACGGTATATTTCAACGGTATATATAATCATTCGTCTTTCGAAAAAATGTTGAAAAAATGTGTTTTTTTTAATTAAAGTAATCCATTAGTGCCGAATATATAATTTTATAATACTTATTTTATATGGCTCATTCTATGAACCTGAGAAATTTGTTTTCGCTTAATGGAAGTTCATGAATTCGACTTCCTTATTAGCTACTGTGCTGTAATATAAAATGGGATATCACCATCTTTATGTGACATTCATTATTTTGTAGATTATTGGTGATTTAATGAAAAAAAAAAAACGTGTCGAGAATACGTGACCTGTCACGGTCTGTCGACTGTTCTCTAAACGCCATGTAAAGGTTTAACGGCTATTTAAAAAAGAGATACATAAGCTACCAGATAATGTTACAAATTTTGAAACGATACCTATCTTTAACATTAAGATTAATAGACTTTTAAAAATTATTTGACTTAATTTGGTAGAATATTGATGTTTCTACAAGCGTTATAAAGTTTTTGTCGACATGTAAAGTTTTGATAGAATCAGAAAGTTTATTATTGCAACGTTGTTTTGCTTTTTATGGCAACTCTAGTGCATACTTGTCGGTGATAAGTCACATTTTTTGATGGAACAGAAGCATATAGAAAAATTTAAATTGAAAAGAGGTTCTACAAGTGTGTCAAAGTTGAGGAGTCACTTCTTAGTTCGAAACAACAATGGATATTATTACCTCTAAAGTGTAGATATTAACCTGAATAGATAAAATTTGTCACTACTGTCGAAGTCAATTCTGACGACTGGTTTGCCGACAGAAGTAACGACTCTCTACCGAAGTGACTACCGTCTATGTTTATTATGCATTAATTTATTAAATAACGCTTGTCAGTGCAACTCAAGTGTTACATTAAATAATAAGAAATTCAAAGCCGATTTTGTTCGTTATCTCTATGGTTGCGGGAAATTTGAGAAAAAAGTTGTGTTTAATGTTTTGTGTTGTAGTAACTGTCACGAACGTATAAGACACGTTAATAAATAACTATCTAATTTGCATGTTCTACTTTTACTTAAAAATTCTACCAAATTTAAACGTTGATAGAATTTATTTATATACAGCTTACAATTTAGTAATAGTTCAAGGGTCTAACATAAATTCTATCAAACTTTAAAATGCTACTGAATCAAATTTTGACTAGGTAATAACGAAATCTTCAAAACTGTAGAGCCTGTGAACTTGTGTCAAAGGTCTAAATAGAATTTTATTTTATCCTTAGGTGGTTAAAAATATGTTGATAGACAAAGAGAAGAAGGATCTGCGAGGTCAGCAACAGGAAGAACTGGTTAAGAGAAAAAAGATCGAAAATAACTGAAGCTATTTTTGAAGAAAGAAGTAAAAAAGATAGGGAAAAATACAAAAATAAGAAAGAGTCAGGATATGTAAAAAGTATCAATAATCTGACTACAATAATACAAAAGCAAGTACAAAAACAAAGACAATAACGTACTGAAAACACCGTGAAAAGAAAAAAAAGCTCAGAGAAACTAAAAATAGACTTATAAGTGACACACCGCCTTTATAACCAGTGCCGCAGAGCTTCATTTATTCAAGAAATGTCATAGATCGGCAGATTGTAGAAAAAAAATCGAAGGAAAATAAGAGCTGAAAATAAATATTAAAGAAGGAGGATTTTGCTACTTGAAAATTGTTTAGCTGGCTATAAGATGAGAATACTAGAAGAAATCACGACAAGGCGCCCCAGACGACATTAAAAGATGCGTCAAGAGAACAGCAGATTCTCAAGTAACCGTTGCGATACGTCTCTGATTGCGAATCATTAATTACTTGTCTGCAAGAAAACTGCAAAGAAATCCAAATATTACCCATTGATCATATATCTGCCATTTTGAATAAAAGAACCACGTTTACGTTCAAGGTTACTCTGTTCATACGTCAACTAACTTGGAGTAAAAGTAATCAGGATGTGATGTGATGATCCACGTCCGCCCCATGAGCTGTTCTGTTTGCGGACGTGATAAAATATGTTTTCATCACAAAATGGGTATCATCTTTTTAACATATAAAAATAAAATGTTGTTACTGGTTCACCAGAGTCACAATTGGAATCTCCTTTGCCTAATCAAACCCGCCAGGACTTACTAGTTTCAAGAAATTAGGATCAGCTTAGTTTGCGTTCGCTATTGCCAGCTTGGTCTCTTACATTCAGGCTACTTATAATAAATTAAATTTCTACGAGATGTTCAACGGTAGTGACGAAAAAGCGATGAAAATATTAATCTGCAACAACCATTAAGTGCAAATGTAAAAACTTTGATTCTCCATCTAACTTATGTATCATCCTCTACAAGGGCAGGACAATGTCTACCGACCCAGGTTGTATATTTATAATATAAACTAACTATAATACAAATATTGCTAAATTAATAAAAGTAAGACCAGTTCACGGTTTATATTTATTAGCTTGGCCTGTATGTAATGGGATGTTGTTATTCGGTTTTCACCTACTTCCAGAAGTAAGAATATTCTGAAATTTTACAGACGTATTTTTAACCGATGACAATACAATAATTTCTTGATTTTGACCTAGTATTGTCATTAAGATCATCACAACATCAACATCTTCTTAAACTGAAATCATCATCATCATCATTACAGCCCTTCACAAGTCCACTGCTGAACATAGGCTCCCATGGAATGCCACAAAGCACTGTCCTGAGCCACCTGCATCCGTTGACTTCCTGCATGTCTTACCAGGTCGTCACTCCATCTAGTGGGGGGTCGCCCTACACTTCGCCTACCGGTACGAGGCTGCCACTCGAGAACTTTTTTCCATAGTGTATCGAAGCGTTAAATCGAGGGCTTTAATGCTTCGATACACTATGTCTGAGTATTGGTTTCAGAATAAATTATGTGGAAATTATTTTTTTCTTTGTACTTCTATGAAGTCGATTTTTGAATTCAATTGAATTGAATAAATGGGCTGTTTTCCGCAACTCACGTCTATGCGCGTATTTTGCGTGTGGGCAGGAATAATTGAATTTTAATATTAACAACAGTTTAACTCGATCTGATCAAGAAGTTGCTATAGCTTTTGAGAAACATTTTACTGATGTTCCTTTTTTGACAACAAAATCATTAAATTCTTCTCCTACTGTCGCCGAATCATTGCTTAAACAAAATGTAAAGGCTTGTTCAAATACTTTTAAATTCCATAGAGTGTTGCCAAAAGATATCGTTAAATATTTTAAAACTATTGATGTTAAGAAAACGGCAGACTTATGGGGGATTTCCGTTAAAGTTATTTTATCTATAATAGATATAATAGCACCTTATCTAGCCACTATATTTAATACAAGCGTCGAATCTGGTGTGTTTCCTGATTTAATGAAACATAGTAAAGTCATACCTTTATTTAAATCTGGTAGTACATTAGACCCCGCCAATTTTAGACCGATTTCTGTACTACCAACATTTAGTAAAATTTTGAATAAATAATTTTAGATCAGATCTTAAGTTTCTTTAATATTAATAAATTGCTACATAAAAATCAATTCGGTTTTACAAGGGTCGCTCGACAACTGACGCTGGAGTTGAGCTTATTAAACATATTTTTGTGCATGGGAGAATTCAGAGGATGCTTTGGGTATATTTTGTGACCTTTCCAAGGCCTTCGACTGTATTCACCATGAGACATTAATCAGGAAGCTATAGTACTATGGTGTCAAGAACGCAGCGCTTAAACTTATTATTTCATATTTAAGTAATAGAATGCAGAAAGTTGTTATCAATGGTAAAAGTTCTTCCGGTCACCTGTATTAATGGTGTCCCTCAGGGCTCGATTCTCGGCCCATTCCTATTTCTGGTATATATTAATGACTTACCTTCCTTGTAGGGATAATCATGATATAGTATTATTTGCTGATGATACTTCCTTGATTTTTAAACTTAAACGTCAATCATTTAAATGTGACGAAGTGAATAATGCTATATCAAAATTAGTGCATTGGTTTAACGCTAATAATCTACATTTAAACGGAAATAAAACTAAATGTATTAAATTTACAACAACGAATGTTAAAATCTGGGTACCAATGTGTTTTTAAATGGGAAGAACTGAGCCCTGTTGAATCCACTGTTTTCTTGGCATCACTCTCGACGCAAAGCTTCAGTGGGGCCCCATATATCAAACTAGCAAGCAGACTAAGTTCTGCAGCCTATGCTGTAAAAAGATTAGAGGTCTCACTAGTGTCGAGACAGCTAGACTAGTTTATTTCAGTTATTTCCATAGCATAATGTCTTATGGGATTTTGCTATGGGAAATGCAACTGATTCAGAAAATATTTTTGTTTTACAGAAGAGGCCATTAGAGCTATTTACAACCTAAAACCGAGAGAGTCTCTTAGAGATAAATTTAAAGAAATAAATATATTAACTTTGGCCTCTCAGTATATTTACGAAAATTTAATGTATGTTCACAAAACAAAGGTAGTTTTAGTAAAAAGTAATATACATTCTGTAAACACTAGGAACAAACACAAGCTAGTGATACCAGTTTCTCGACTCACAGAGTCAGTAATTCATTCTTGGGGCAATGTATACGCTATTACAACAAGGTCCCGGAAGTGTACAGGCTCTCTCTATTACCAAGTTTAAATGTTTTATTAAGCTGAAACTGTATAAAAAGGGTTATTATAGTACAAATGAATATATGATTGATAATAACCCTGGGAATGAGGTGGTCGCTACAAGCACTTTCTAAAATAAATTTTGTACTTAAATAGTTTGTACAACCATTAATGTAAAATTTACTTTTAAAAAAAAGTCCCGCTGGGTTTCTTGCTGGTTCTTCCCAGGACAGAGGTTTTTTCGAACCAGTGGTAAAGTAAAAATGACTTTCAATAAGAATTACATGTAATCTATATTGAATAAAAAATTATTCTATTCTATTCTAATGTATTTATTCGAGCCATGAAATCTCCCCGAAGAATTTCAGGCACGGCCTCCTAAATTGTCCACAGTCTACTAGATTTTTCCAAAGTTGAGCGTGTTGATTAGTGAAGTGTCTACGTACCAGTGAACGAACGTTACCAAAGGGATTGGTATGATTGGTTCCAGCCCTATAGTGGCCAGAGCCGATCCTCTTCTGGCCAGTTCGTCTACTGCATCGTTGCCTCTGGATCCACTGTGTCCCGTTATCCATTGCAGAGTCACATTGTAGTGTTTACATACCTCATTTAATCGTTGATGGCATTCATATATTAGTCCCGAGTTCACCACATTGCAACTCAGAGCTTGTAGTACCGCCCTACTGTCGGTCAGTATTCTGATGGAGAAGTCATTAACCTTCCTAGCATCTATTGCTATGGCCGCTTGAATGATACCCATACATTCCGCCAGAAAGACTGTGTTTTAGGTACCCAGCGGTGTGCACTGTGCATATGTGGATGTTGAGGTCTTCAGAGAAAGTTCCAGATCCTACACCTTCATTTGTTTTAGAACCATCGGTGAAGACTCTAAGCTCTTTTGGGCTTAATCCTACAGCTGGCTAGTTTCATTTAATTATATCTTATACTTCTTATCGAATACAAATTATTTAGGATCTTATCGTACTTGGCTTGTAAGATAAGAATTTTTGAGTGAATTCTATCAATTATGCCTGTATGAGGGACTCTATTCTTACTCCAAAGATTTAGGGTCTTGAGTCTAATGGCAGCTAAAGTCGCTTCTTGTTGTATGTGTAGATGAAGCGGGGTTAGCTCCAGCATCGCCTCTAAGGTTGCTGTTGGCGTAGTTCTTATGCAGCCTGTGGCAGCCATACATGCCAGTCTCTGGTAACGCTGAAGCTTTTTTATAGTGGTGGCTTCATTTGTTTTGGTCCACTATACCAGAGCGCCGTATGTGATCATGGGCCGAATTACAGTATTGTACAGCCACAGAAGTCGATTTTACTTTTTATTAAAAGAACAATTTCTTTCATCCTGTTAGTAAATATTTTCATAAATGTTATATAATTAATTTTGCACATAGTAATCTGAAATCAATATTCATCCCAGTAAGCATTCTACGAAATAGAAGAACTCAAGTGTTGAGAATGTTTCTGTATGATAAGGGGAACTACTTACTATACCAAACAGAAACTCCTGTTAAGCCGAGAGCGGCTTCCTAGTTTCATCTGCTTTTGTATGATACATAATATCGAACTGTGATTCATATGATTCTGCATAACACCTATTAATGTTTATTGCTCGAACTTCATTGTTTACATAATGGGCAAAACAAACATAGGGTAAGCACCTTAGTGGAGAGTAGCATAAAACATAAATACATTATCTTTCTACGTAAAACGGCTTATATGAATTTCAATCTGACCGATGTTGCTATTTTAAATCTATTCTTACAAGTGAACATCACGGAAATTAAAATGAAACTTTTAATGAAAAGTAAAAACCGATTACACGTAACTAAATATAATCAAATAGTTTTCACATTCTATAGTCGGCACTAAGACTATATACATATGTGCTACGCTGAGGTGTACTATGGTTGTAACAGGAATTGGCTGTCTCGACCGGGGAATAGAATAGAATAGAATAATTTTATTCAATCAGGATCATTACGTAATACTTATTGAAAGTCATTTTTTATTTATCACTGGTTTCAAAAATACCCTGGAAAGAACCATTAAGAAACCCAGAGGGATTATATATTCTTTAAACATTTATAACTTTACAATCATTTGTACAATTTTCATATGAATTATAATATAACCAGCATGGTAGCGATCACCTCATTCTCAGGGGTTATTTCATGCATGTATTCAATAACACTTTCACTGTCCGGTTTCAGACACAATAGTAAGACAATAGCAATGACCCCTATGTGGGTCAAGGGATCATCATTCTTTATGATTTTAACAAATTAGAAATGAATTATAATATAACCAGCATGGTAGGGATCACGTCATTCTTAGGGTTATTTCATGCATGTATTCAATAACACTTTCACTGTCCGGTTTCCAGACACAATAGTAAGACAATAGCACTGACCCCTTTGTGGGTCAAGGGATAGTGAAAGTTAAATATTATAATAACCCTTTTGTGAAATTTTCTTTACTAAAACTTGTTGATTTACAAACTTTGAACTTAACTTTGAATAATAAAATAATATTGAAAGTACTTGAATAACAAAGCCCTTTCAATAATGTCAAAAGTTTCCCATGTTACCCTGGGACTTTTAGGTCCCATATTTATGGAACTTTTAACTAAAAATATGTGCCAACTGCGTTACTTGCCTTGCTTAGCTAGTCGTTAAAGTTGACTAATGGGATATTGGTTTGTGATTGCGTAGATGAAAGGCTAGCTACCTATCACTACTTTCAATTTTTCATTAAAATCGATATATCTTTGAGTAAGTGTAATCCGAGTATCCGCTGCTCTTTGGACTAGTCAGTAAGGGATTACAGGCGCCACACTATATTCACTTATAAATTAATTATTTAATTAATATACATAAGAGAAATAAACATTATTTCATTATCACCATCATCATAGCCTATCAAAAGTCCACTGCTGGACATAGGCCACGCAATGGATTGCTTTATATGGGGGACATAGTTGCCACGTTTGGCAAGCGGGTTGGCAACTGCAGTTTTCTATTATTTTGAATTTTAACCACAAAAATGTTGCTTTCCATTTTCTGCTTCATTTCCTTCCGTCGCATCTTACGATACACACACACATACGGAATGATTGGATAGTGGATATTTTTGCACCGAATACGGTTCATCTCATTCCCAGCGTTTATTTTCTACATTTATTTCTAAATATCATTGTTATTTTAATAACATTACAAAATTCTTGATTTAAAAGCATTGAATATATTCTAGGATTTTGTTTCTAAAACGTGTATAATTTCAATCTAAGCATTGAAGGTGGTAAAATTTACTCTTACGCGTCGGCGTAAGAGTAAATTTTACTGTACAGTTTTTCTGGGACTTCGTGGAAGACGATATATGATACGGCCCAAAGAGGTCTCTCTAAAATTTCTGATTGGCTTAAACGAACCTTCTAACTTTAAATGTTAATAAAACAAACGTACGTGGTAGAGCCATACTGCAGCTATATCAGTAGTATAATTGTAGCACGATGGGTCGGCTCGACCGGGAAGGACCACACTCTCACAGAATACTAGCGTAAAATAACAGCTTAACACTGCTGTGTTTCGTATGGTGAGTGTAGAACCGGAGACCCTTTTACTGGAAAAGAGGCATTCCATCTTAGACCTCACGGGTGACAACGCATCTGCATTTTGATTCGCAAACGAGGATAGATGTAGATGTCTATGGGCCACAGCACCCACTTACCATCAGGTGGTATGTGTGCTCGTTTGTCACCCTATCCTATAAAAAAACTATATGTGCTTCTCAATAAATAATAGAACTCAACCGGAAACCGATCTTACAGTAAAAATGCATGAATGCGATAAACTAGACTACTCAAGTTGTAATAGTAAAATGCTGCAGAAGGTCACATCCACTAAATACCTAGGAGTAATACTGGACCATCGACTATCCTGGCATCCACATATTGAATATACGAACGAAAGAGTACGTAAACTTATTTGGATTTTTAAAACTCTGAGGCATATTACATCTCATAAATTATAAAAGAAATATACATTTCTTTCGTATATTTGTTTTATTAATTTATGAGATGCATCGTAATTGGATTGAAATACAGATGCTAACAAATTAGAAATACATTAGTTTAGATGTTAAGGCTGGACATTAAAATAGGCATACATAGCTGCAAAAATATTATCCTACTTTTGAGCTCGGCCGCAGTCGGGTAAAAAGTTTTAAGCATAATATCTGTATCTGCAGTTTAAGCGAATTCATTTAATCTCTGTCAATTTTCTTGCTTTTAGTCTTACATAAAGTGGAAATAGTTTATTTTATAGTGGATGGAATTTTATTGGAATTTGGTACACCACTTGTGTCGACTGCACATCTTCAATCTTCTATAATATAATAAAACTCTAACACGACGTCTGTCTGAACACACATCACGGAAAAACCTGTGAATCGATTTGGATGGGACCTGGCAGATAGCTGATGTTATAAGGAGTAACTTAAGCCACTGTTATATTAGGAAAAGAAGTAATGTTCTGCGCAAGAAAAAAATTAAAACCCATGAAACCCTATCGCAATAAAATCCGCGCGAGAACAGCTAGTTGAATAATATATTGTAGTGTACGTTTGTTGTCTGTTAAATATTTTTTTGAGAAAGTAGAATGATATTAACATTACTTTTATTGTCTTTCATCACTCCTACCATGCATAAAACTCAATCTCACGATTTTTAGGTTCGAGGTACGTACCATCTATTGTCAAGGCATTATCATCATTTTCCATTACAGCCTAATAAGACCACTACTGAACGTAGGCCTTCCCCATAGTTGCAACGAAGTACGATCCTGAGCCACCTTCATTTACCGACCTTCCACCTTCATAACAGCATGTTTCATCAGGTCGTCATTCCATCTAGTGGAATCTCCCTACACTTTGCTTACGGCCACTCTGGAACTCAGTTTTTAGATGTCTATGGTCGGCCTAATATATCGCTTATCTGTGTTATATTATTTATTTAACAATGAAGTATAAAGTAAAAATTTTAATAAAAAGTAAAAGCCGACTTTTAAAGCACTAAAATAATTAAAAAAAATCACATTATATTGGACTACTTTTACTCTTATTTAAACCTATTTAATAAAATGATCATCAAAATCGGTTCTCAGATGACCGAAATATCACGTAACACAAAAAAAAACACCATCGAAGTGGGAAACTGCTCCTTTTTGTAATTTCGGCTAATGAACGTTTGTGCACCGCAATTTATGTTCAAAGTAATTTATATTGGCATTAGTAATATTAATATGCAAATTAAGTCGTTAGCCTAATGACTTAATTTATGCATATTATAAAATTAGGTTCTCTTGTTAGTTTACACATTATATACTAACCATAATTCAGTCTTATTATATATTATATTATATATGATCACTCACTACCCAATATTGTCATCACGGGAGTAGTGAAAGGCGATAGAGGGAAACTGAAACGGGAAATGGCCAGCAGCTTTCTGATAACAACTAAAAAAAACTGTGGATGCCAACCAACCTGTCAAGCGTGACAATTTTGGCAAATATCCCTATGATACAACCAAGACCGTATAGTGGCGGTATAAGAATATCCACTACCCCATATCACTGTGCGTGTTGTAAAAGGCGACAGAGGAAACAAATCAGGTGATGGACAGCAGCGACTTTCTAATAATAACTAGGAAATAAAAAATGGCGGTTGATAATTGGCAGGGTTCAACCATTGCGACGAGCGCTTCCGATTATCGTATAGTATCCACTTTTCATTACAAGTAATGATTCGATTTAAAATCCCTTCACTATTGTGTCGGTTGAGCAAAGTAACACAGCAGTCGACGCGTGTTTGCAAGTTCGATACACTCAATTCATGAGGTACCCATCGTTTTTTTACTTTCCCGATTTGCTTCAAATGGATTAATACAATTTTATTACTTACCCCAAAGCCTGCAGCTATCTCTGAAGTGCTTTGTGATGGATCCGCTTCCACAATAGCCTTTAATTCTTCATTTTCCACTTTGGTCTCCGGCCGTACACGGGGTTGGTTCTGAAAGTTGAAATTTCCAGAACGAAAACGTTGAAGCCAAAAACGTACCGTGCTTTCTTTTGCGACACTAGCGTCGTACACATCATTAATCTTTCGAGCTGTTTCTGTAGCACTGGTGCCATGGTAGAACTCGTACTCGTAAATATACCGATATTTCATGTTTTCAATTGTGCGGTAATAAGCGACGCCAAAGAATAAAATAATGAGGAAAAAACAAATGGATGACTGTTTTAAAAACTCAAATGTACCAGCTAAATGAATTTATAAATTTGAATTTGGAATTCTTAACCAAAGAGGAGATATTTCAGATCAAAGTGGTCAGTACGACAAAAACGCTAATTTCATATGTAAGGACCTAATATTAATACGTATTGTATATTATTAAAGAACAAGAATGCTGATATGTTAAATAATACATTTGTTTTTATGAAGTTACGATGCGCGCATACTGACACCTAGAAACGACAACTTCAGTTGGTAAATGTTTCTCAAGTTTTTTTTTGTTTTGTTACGCTAAAGAAGTATAACTTCCTACGTGCATACATAAGTTACACACACACTTTTTTTTCTGCTTAGGAGTCCCATGATCACTAGGCCTAGGATACGACTTTACACAGCAATACTCGGGTTCATCATTTATCTTGGTTCATCTTAGTTAGGAGGAAGGGCAATGCACGTGGCAGTTATGGCAAATATCCTCCCTACTTGGCAATCTATCTTCCCCATAGCCTTTGTTCAGCAGTGAACTTGAATAAATAAATTAATGAAAGAAATATACCAGGTGTAAAAAGTTATTGTTAAAAATGCGTTAAATATTATTATATGCAACGTCAGAAATGTGAACCTTGTGGAATCCAATGTTTATCTACAAATGACGCTTTATTCTTTTATTAAAAGGTTTAACCGGGCTGCATCAAATAATATTTAAACTAGCTAGCAGACTTAGTTCTACAGTGAATGTTGTAATAAGATTAGAAATCTTACTTGCCTCTTATTTCAAATTATTTTATATTTAGTTGTGCAACATATATTGTATATTATTACTTAAAATTCACTATGGGTTCCTGTTGATTCTTTCCAGAACAGACGCTTTATGAGGCTGAGGTAAAAACATTTTAATCTAATCTGAATAAAAGGTGTAGATGGACGCATTGTCAGAAATACAGGAGTGATAATAACATCACAATTTTTATCACAAATTCAGGACTCGTTACATAGCAGGTCGGTGTTCTTAAACCACATAGAAAAAGTAATGGATATATCTATCCACGATTAAGAATCGAAATGCAGGTGCGTTATAACCCCTGAGGACTAAGATGGAATGCCTCGTTTCCAGTAAAAAGGGGACCCTTTTTACTGTTCTCTACACTCACCATTCGAAACAACAGCATTAAGGTGTTATTTTATGCTGTATTCTGTGAGAGCGTGATCTTTTTTCGGTCGACTCGATCCATTCGTTCCACAACAATGACGCAACATCGATAGTAAGAATATTATGTCAAAGACAAAAGAAGTTGTACTCAAAGCTGGAGTGCTTTTGTTGACTCTGAAATCAGAAGAGATACTTGAATAAGCATAACGGAGCCCTTTGTTTAAAAGCTAGATGAAAGAAGCGTACTCTATTCAGTGAAATCAGGCTTTTACAAGCCCTTCGCGTTCAAAAAATGAGATATTTTACACTGCCTTTCAATGATATGTAATTTTTTAGATTAAATAATGACACGAAGAACAGAGAGTACCTATGCATTTTTAAACCAGTAATTTCCATTTTCTCTTTATTTCTTTTTCTTTTTACATACATAAAATCTCAAGCTTGTTAACCAGAGGGGTAGGCAGAGAAGATAGAGTACCATTTGGCATGATTCTTATACACCTTTTATGCTTCTTTAACATCTTTATATCTACACATACATGCTCGTCGTGCCCTTGTAGGCGTCGCAAGGGAAGCCTTGTCGTAGGGTGCTAAGTACTTGGTTTTCCAAGGTGAACAAAGAGCAACCCACTTGATTGAACTGAGGCCGGTCCGAATTAACTTGCCGAGGCAACTCCGAAATTTTGCGACTGGAGGGTTGTCTTCCCATGATCTTACTGAAGATTTTTTATTTATTTACTATAAGCCAGGTCCGTTGTGTAATCTAATTAAAATTAATTGTCTGTTAGCTGTAACGTATTTTTCTTTACATGTATTACCATTAATTAGACGTTTTCGCTTCTTTATCATTATACCGTCCCGCTAAGCGCGGTGCCAAGCGTGGCAACTTTGGTAAAAACCCCATTATGAGGCAATCTATGGAGAGGCCTACGACCAGCAGTGGACTTTGATAGACTGTAATGAATGAAAAGTCCGCTGCTGGATATGGGCCTCTTCATTTGTAGAGAGGATTTTCCTTAATCTTCACGCTTGAAGGAGGATTTCCTAAAATCTCGCAACTTTGAGGCTTCTGCTCATCGCGCCGGTCTATTTAAATAAGAAATTTCTATTTAATTTACCATCTGAGCTACCACGGCTTTACCACGTGCTCGGCGGTGAAGGAAAACATCGTGAGGAAATGCATGTCGGAGAAATAAAAAAATATTTCGAAGACATGAAGTTCGCCAACACGCATTGGGGCAGCGCGGCGGATATTTCTTGTCCTAAAACCCTCTCGAAATGGGACGTATATAGGCTGTAACTTTTATTCTAATTTAGGCCAATAGTGACGGGCTATTTCTAATTTCACTTATCCTTATTGTCCATGCCCTTCCTCTCAGTCCTTGTTGGTTCCATGTTTTCTATTCCAGAGCATCTTAAACTAGGCATCACATTTTATTTTTTAAAAGATCACACCCATAATAAGATTTTCTCCTGTATCGTGGAGGCAGTTTACAAACATAAATTGCACAAGGACAAACATCCAGATCCAAAACAATTATTTGTAGGTTATACAAATACTCGTTGCGTGTGATTCGAACTCGCGGCCCTCAACGCCGTAGCTCAATGCTAAGCCACTGCTACGGGGCCGTTAAGCCGTCAAGTTTTCCGTTCCTTTGAAAAGGTTTTAGGAATCGACTGTATTTTGAGACTACGACTGACTATACTGAATCTTGTAAGGCTAAACCACGGAACGTCAAAATAAATATCACTTATCCATGTCCATTCTCAGTCTTTAATGGTTCCATGTGCTATATTCCAGACGCATCTCAAACCAGGGATCACTTATGTTCGCTGCTTAATTTGCTAATATTATAGGTTCAGTCATAAATAAGGAACGTATAACAACTCCATTAGTCATTTTAAATTAGACCGACATACGAACTTCAAATATGAGTATTTATGTTTCCGTAATGTAACTTTCTGCGGAATGGAACGAGCGGCAAGCAACAAACTTAAATCAAACCAGTGCGTAGCAACGACGTTTATTTATATCGAAGGCATGAAAATTATATTCATCTTATCTCCTGTTTCAGTTTCTGTTGCCGGCGAATTCTCTTACGCCGTCTCTACACGCCTTTATTGTGTAGTATCGTATGCTATTCTTGATAAGTAGCAGTTTATAGGCAGATTCGTTAACGATTTGGGACTTTATTCGAGCTCCTACATTATATTTGGTGGCAGGTAGGGCTTTTGTTCCCTAACACCCCTATATACTTGTAGTTTATCGAAAACTGTGTATGTTGGCCCCTCCACTAAATGCATTGCATCCTAGTAAGATTACAGACTTTGAGGCATTCCTAGGGGCAGAAATTTGTTCGGCAGTGGACGTGAAATAGTTTGTTAGATTTCGCTGCTTTTATGGTGAAGCACTATAAGTAAAGACACACCCCTATATTCACTGTGACACTTTATCCATTGAAATTAGCTGGCGTGGCTTCATGTATCATTTAATTAATATGTTCTGTGGAGTTAGGTCTAGTATGACCTCCATCCTGAAGCGGATATGGAACTTATGGTAGACAGGGTGAGAAATTCTGTGATAAGAGAAAAGTGTATTACAATATAATGTTGTGACCAGGATTAAGAAAGTAATGCTTCGGTGGTTTATGAGGAAAGAGTGACAAAGCAAAATTGTTGTAAAAGTGAACCGCAGAGTCGGGAAGGGACGCCCTAGACGATAGTTTATCACCAAATTGGCAATATATTGAAGATGCGCCAGATTAAGAGTACTATTATTCGAAGAGCATTTATGCTTAAGTATATGGAAGTAAACGAAGCGAGAGCGGTGTGTCAGGATTGTGACAAATGCAAATCGTAGCTCAAAATTAGTGAAACCGGATTGAATTTATTTTTGTAGTTTATACATTTTGTTATCATTGATTCCAATGACACTTTGGACTAAAGTTATAGAACGTACTAAAACACATACCGCAACGAATTTTTTTGCTGTCTTTACCGCGGGTGTGTGTATAGATAATGAGTGCGAACGAGACGTGAATAGAGGCAACGCTATTTTCAATCCCATTATTTAACGCATGGGTAGTAACTGAATTCATTTAGTTGACACTCTCATTATAACTAGAAATAACTTAGCATCATTTATATTTATTTGCCCATAACTTATACAGGGTTATTTTTCAAAGAGTAGCCAAATTTTAATCTTAATTTAGTATAAATAATGATATACTGTTATTTAAGTTTTGAAAAGACGAGTAAATAAGGCTTCTACTTTGAAATTATCCCAAATTGAATGTGATTTATGCGCAACAACTACGCGTACGCGCGCTTTTCGATTCAACCACAACGTTTTTGCCGACCAAGCCACCCTTACGAATGACTCCTGAGAGAAAGATAGATTTACTCAAATTGTTTGATTATATTTTAAAAATTAATATGCCTATAACGTACTCCCAGGCATAAAGAGATATCTACCATCGTTTCAAATTTTCCATATTTCCTCATAGATATTGTTCAATTTCAACGCAGTCAAAACTACGAAGCGCACGTTTCATGTTTCAATAAATAAAAATTGCGCTGGTAACGATATCATATCGCAATTCCCAGTAAGATCAAATTTAGATTCGAGACTGGCCCGAGATTGCGCGCAGGAAGTTTTATTTATTTTATTTTCTTGTTGACATATTGGATATAGGTATTATAAGGAATGAAATCGTTATGGTTTTACGAGGGTATTAAGATTACAAGATGAGGCTACGCTTGAGTTTATCTAACTGTCAAAACTCGTAACGAGAATATCCGCAGAAGAACAGTAACTAACATAACTCAGCGAATCAGTTGGCTTTTACTGGAAACAAGACATTCCATCTTAGTCTTCAGGGTGACAACGCATCTGCAATTTGATTCTTAATCAATGATAAAATTTATTGCATTCAATAATCAAGATGTCTATGCGCCACACCATCAGGTGGACTGTGTGCTCGTTTGTCACACGTTTTATAAAAAATTAGCTCGACAAGCCGAAAAACGATGGGCAAGAAAGGTTGAGTATCTTACCGGCAAACGGAGTGTGGTACGGTTCCCCATTAGACGGAGTAACTACCTGGTAAGACATGCAGGTAGTCAAGCGATGCAGGTGGCTACGGACAGTGATCTGTGACATTGTTTGCAGAGTGCCCTATGTCAAGCATTAAACTTGTGTAAGGGTATAATGACGATGATGATGGCAGATATAAATCGATATTGTTGCAAAGGTGTAACAAAAAAAACATACAATCGAATTGAGTACCTCCTCCTTTTTGCAGTCGGTTAAAATTAATAAACTTAAAAGATTCTGAAAGTTTTTTTAAATAAAGCGCAACCTCTCTTCCTTGCGTTTGAGATTGAAATCGGTTTTATTAAATAATTTTATCACTACTAGGAGTTTTCAATAGAGTAGGTAAGTGTTAACAGTTAAACTATTCATAGAATGTCTTGATACAAAAACGCAATAACTGATCTTGGCCCGAGCCGGGATTCGTACCTGGGGCCTCATAATCAACAATCACGATTAAGACCACTAGACCAACGAGGTAGTTTTTTATCTAAGTAATAATTTTTTGTCTTAAATTTTTAGAATCACTTATTTAACATTGTAATACATATTATAATAATTAAAGGTTTTAGCTATTTTAGTTATAATAAAAAAAAATTTTTTTGAATTAGTCAAAGTACTTTTAAGACATTTCCGTTTGCTGAGCAAATTATAAGTGAAGTCAAACTTTGTTCTAATCCTACAATGTATGTATTTCGCAAAATTCAAAGCGAAATGCATTTTACAAAGGACTAGGGAAAAATGAGGGCAAGAGACAAGAGAAGGAAAGGGACGCTAGTCCATACGAGTCGATGACTTTTCAAATGTGGGAGTGCGGGGACATGGTGCACTCATATACAGTATTAAGTAAAATGTAGAAAGTTTTTTCATTAGTCTGAGAGCTGTTATTAGTTGTATATAAAATCTAGGTTTGTACCTAGATTTTATATTTGAACAAAATCATTTCTTGTTAGGGATATAATTTTATCTTTTAAGTTTATTTCAACTTAATTTAAGTTTTTAAATTTCATGTATCTATGAATTAATAAGTAAAATAACAGCAATAATTGCTGTGTAATGGTGACTTAAGAAAATTACTGTCCCATATCATTCCATGGGTGTCATAAGATGGTCAGAATAATTTTTCTGATTAGAACCAAAACTATGAAAAATCTGCGGTCGCCTACCCGTCTAACAAGCGCGGCAACTATGGCAAAATCTTCCTGAAGAGATAATCTATGGGGAGGCTATGTTCAGCAGTGATTTTTGATAGGCTAAAAATTAATGGAATGAGACAGTAATAAATAGCTTTAAAATTATTTGCAAACCAAAAATATTATTTCGTATAAAATAATTGAAACGCATTAGAAATTTCCGTGGCTATTTATGAAAACTCTATTTCGCGCATTTTATTTATTAGATTGTAAAAGTCAAGACAATTTTGCTATATTTTTAGTTATCACATATTATATAAAAATGTATAATGTATTATCATAAAAAAGACTAAACTAAAACTTATGATATCACACAGTTTTACTTCCGTGATATATTGCCAAGAACGCTGCCGCCTTTGAGCAGGAAAAAGAAGCCCACTTATCACTAGCAGCGATGACAAGTAGCGGATACAGAAAAAGCTAAAAAAAAATGTTTAAATACCGTTAGTCAGAATTCAAACCATGCCAATATTACTGCCGTACAGTACCGTCAGTTACATTACTAAATTGTAACCCTTTTTTTGAACTTAAATAATGACTATTAACTAAAGTACTTATTACTAAAGTACCATGTAATGACATGACAGTGTAAATGAAAGGTCAGGTTATAAACATAAAAAAAACAATATTACAACACGGAGGCAAAGCCTTTTAGCGGATTTTAGTTTCTGCGACACATTCTGAAAATTGTCGAATGTAAGTTTGGTGAATGATGACTGGTCACCAATTTAGTAAGAGTAAGTAATATCAGAAGGATCGATTAGAATGAGTAGAAGAGAGGAATTCAGAAGAATCATAGAATTGCAGCAGAAGAAGAATAATTTATTAATAAATGTGTTATATACAAAATGAACAAAATCTTGACCAATGAATATGCCTAATTTAAAATACTTACAAGCTTAAAATTAAAAAAAAACGAATTAAATACTTATTTTTAACTATACATGATTGATCGTAAAATTTTATGAAAGGAATTTGCGCGTCGCTCGATTCCTGAAGCAACGACACGCACGTAAACCCCGAAATTCCACGCGAACGGCGGAGTTATAAAACTCTGTAGCTCATGGGAGGCGTCCTATTTCTTCAGAGCGCTTGCGTCGGACGGATCTGCATTCCTGATGCACGTGTTAACATATTCAAACATCTTCTTGAAGAAGAATATCATGCCTTATGGTGATATGAAAAAGAGGAAGAAATCGGTTGGCAGAGACCACTAAGAGCGGTCAAACATTGCAGAGTCTATTTTTCCTGATATTGTCTCGTTTTAAGGCGAAATACGTATCGTATTATCGACGGTGGTGTGTTCCCATTAACGGCGGCACTGTCACTATTGCTCATCGAATCATTCGAATTTGAAGCCTTATGTTCCGAAAGATAAATTCCACTTCCAGTCTTTAAGAAAATCAGCAATATATGTAAAAGCTCGTAACGACACGAAATGTTGGCTATTTCACATTGCCTGGTTTTAGATCTTCACTTTTCCAACAACGAGCAAATTACAAAACCCATCACATCTGCATTAGGAATGAAAAGGTAATTAAAAAGAATCGTCATTGTATTTTTACGGACATCATTATTATCATCATCATCTTCTTTACAACACATTGCAAGTCCACTGCAGAACATAAGCCTCCCCCAAGGAATACTACAAAGCACAGACGGTTCATTTAAATTGAACTTAAATGTCGGATTGGACTTTTTATTAATTTACAGGCCGGATCCCTGAATTAGTAGCCGTTAATTTAAATAAATTAACATTAATATATGCAACCTGATATTATTCTTTATGTACCGGGATGATGATACTTATCTTGTTTTATTTTTTAATAAGGAATAGTCCGCTAATATAAATGGGCCTCTCCCATTGTAGGTAGGGTTGTAGGAGGTATAAGAAGTACTTGAACCTTGGCAGCTCAATGATAAGCCCTCACCGCAAATTTTACTGTACACAAGCAACCTAGCTTCCATTCTCGTCGGCATCCAAAAATGAATATCTATTATATCAACACCATTACAGCCCATCACAAGTTCACTGCTGAACAGGCGTCTCAGTCGAGACAGTCTTGAGCATTTGTATACATCCATTTTCTTCATATATATATATATATATATATATATATATATATATATATATATATATATATATATATATATATATATATATATATATATATATACAGAAAATCGATGTATATATATATAAAGACCGGCTCATTGCTACCAGATAATTGATCCAGCTTATTTTATCTAGAGAGATCGAAAATTTCCTGCAGCTTTCACATATATTCATAAAACTATACGGGACCTCTAGGGCCTAGGGCTGAGTATCTCTGTATTTGGGATACGTACCACAAAAGCATGTTCGAAGCAATAAAAACTTACGAAAAACAGTTCCCAAGGCGAGAGAGGCCTATGTTCAACAAAGAACATAGGTCGTTAATGTGTTTGTAGTTGATGGTGTTGATGATGATGACGACAAGGATAGTATTCAAACGTGAAATATGTGGTTGAGGTTAAAGGAATTTAATGCAGTTGTTCGTCTATTTCTCACTTTACAATTTAAATTAGCTGAAATTAAAATAAGGGATCCGTGAAAATTTGTGTTTAGTTTAATCCGTTGTAATGCGGCTAAAGAAGGACTATGACCGCTGAACAGCAAAAGTGTTTTATTAAAGTTACATGAAAATGGTGTTAGCTGGAAATACATTTATAGAAGGGTTGTACGTAAAAAATTAATTAATAAAAGTGTTATGGAGTAAGTCCGCCGCGCTGCTCCAGTGAACGGAATTTACATGTCCTCGAAATATTTTATTCTCAGATATGCAGGTTTCTCACGATGGTTTTCCTTCAATGAGCCACGTGGTATAATATATCGTATGATCACCTAATTTACCTAAAGCTAACTATCGAAGTCGATTTCATGTTGATTGAAGAAAAATATCAGATATTTTCTTTTTATCCATATTTTATTTTAGCCTATACTGTGCAGTGGCGGTGTACGTCTACGAATATCCACTACCCCATAGCGTCCCGTGGGTGAAACCAGAAGCTGGGCACTACATGATGCCAACCTGCATGGCAAGCGGAAACTATGGCAAAATCTCCTTTATGAGTAAATTGTTCAGCAGTGGACTGTAAGAGGCTGCAATGATGATGATGATGATTTTACTTTAGCTTAACTTATTAGACAAACATAGCCGTAACTATCCATCTGTATCCGTGTATCATAGGGATTCGAAACTTTGAAAACGCATAATATCTAGCCTTTTAGGATTTTAGATAGGATTTATCATGATTCAAGATGGTCTTATACATGCATTAAAAAAAATCAGCTATTTAGGCAAGTTCATCATCCATAATTGTATTAAATTGAATTTTCAAAATATCTTTCATGTAAGAAAATATGTTACCGAGTTGAGTCGTAACGGTAAATCATAGTTCCATAAAACACTCGCTTACTCCGACTTATAACAAAATGATACTAACAAAACTTGCCATGCCTGACATTTGTATTCAAAAATATGCTTTATTACGGATGAGCATTTCCTTTACGAGGTATACAGTATAGTGACCGCCAAGCGATTACAGCGAATTTTAGGGCTACGTTGTAGCTACGAGTATATTATAGCTGCAGCACGAATGGGTCGGCTCGAGGGGTACGACCACGCTCACACAGAGTACCAGCGTAACCGGAATCCTTTTACTGGTAGGAGGCATTCCATCTTAGTCCTCAGGAGTGACAACGCATCTGCATTTCGATTCTTAATCGACGATAGATGTAGATGTCTATGGCCATAGCAACCATTTATCATCTGGTGGACTGTGCCACCTTTATGCTTTAAAAATATATCACAACTTAAAACGGCCTACATCAAGCATTTTATCATTTATATAATTACGAAAAGTTTAATTTATGTGCGTTAATTTTTACTTTTATTGAGCTAATTGTGTCCCATTCTTTGAAAACTTTTCTTTTATTTCAGATACCATAATTATTTGTTCAATTCTGTCGTTTGGCTTGGTTTTGTTCATTTATGGGGAGCCAGCGACAAACGACGAAAGTGGGTTTTTAAATTCTTCTTTTCATCTTACTTTATTTGAGTTCTAGAACAAATATTTAAAATTATGCTTTTAAATAAGTTCTTTATTCGATACCGCTGCACATAAATTGTGAAAGCCATTCGTGACTATCGAAATTTATGTCCAAAGTAACATCTGCATTTATAGAAGATATTAACTCTTGCAATATTTTACCTGATCACGACACTGTACTTTAATGTCGGTGAAGTTTTGCGTCGCTCACTTAATTAAAACATTAAAGTTATAACAAGAGTGGTAATTAACTTCAAAGTTTCACACCAGAATTATTTTTAACGAGTTTTCATCCCTAATGTTAATTACAAAATCATTACGGCAATTATTTATTCAGATGTTGATATTTTTAATTCGTGGATTTGAGATATTCATCTTTAATATAATAACATAATAAGAATCTTTAAAATGTTCGTCAATTGGAAATTGTTGTCGTAGTGAGTAATTGGCCAAATCTCGTACTACAGTCCTTTCAATTTGTATCACGCTACATTAGTCGCTTATGGATTTAAAACTCTTGTAGTCACTTGATGATGGACGGTTTATTAATGTAGACTTTGTTGCAATAAAACGCCAAACCTCTGTGTTAAATTAAAAGTTACAGCCTATATACCCCTCCTCGGTACAGGTCTCCTCTCGTTTCTGGAAGACTTTTCCTTTTCTCTTCATCAACGCGCTCCCCAGTTCGTCTTGGCGCACTTCACATGTTTTTATTTTAATTTTGAGACATGCAGGTTTCCTCACGAAGTTTTTCCTCACCGCCGAGCACGTGGTAAATCACTACTTTAAATTGCAATTAACAATTTCATTGGTAACCGAGGGCATTAAATCCGGGTTACTCGCTTTCTTATATTCACGGCAAGCTCTAAGCTCCCGAGCTAGCCAGCGTTTTTTAAAATTAGTGTGAAATTGGTATGAAATTACCTAGCTATAATTTTACTATCCCTGGTATGATGTTGTTAGATATATTTAGTGAACAGGTAGCAGCTGTTACTAAAGACATGATGGACAGCTACCATTAATCATGTCCAGAAATCACTCCACCAAGGCATGCTGAGGTAAAGCAACTGCGCGGGGTGAAGAACTAGATAGAAACGTAAGAAGGTAAGAAAACCCAAATAGGGCCATGAATACCTCAATGGATGAAGAATGGCTACTATAAGAAAGCTAAGTCTGAATACAAAAATGTATCAGGTATTGAAGCTCGACAGGGTGGCGTAAATTCTGTGGTAACATAGAAACTGCGAACAATCGAATAGGATAAGGAATATCCTAGCTAAACAGAACACGCCGATCCATCTCTAAAGAAACCCGACGGTAGCTACTCAACATCGCCGGATGAAGCCAAACGAAAACCTAATTGAAACGCACTTACCAGGTTGCTGCGTAACTCAGGAGGCAAACTGGCATGAAGATATACTGACACCAACGGCAGGAGACTGAATTTAGCACAGAGAGTGGTAACGATGGATAAAACCATTGCCATTCACATTTTCCTCTCCTATAAGGCGGCAGGACCTGACGGCATTCAAGGCACTTACAGTGGGGGTAAAGCCTAATAGTCAGACTTGTTATAATGAGAGCCTGTCTGGCTCTTAAATATGTTCCTAGGGGATGGAGGGTGAAAGTCACATTCATACCCAAACCAGGTAAGAGTGACTACACAGACCCTAAATCCTACAGACCCAAATAAATAATAAAATAAAATGTTTATTTATATTACATAAAGCTTTAAGATACAGGGTGTGGAGACCTTTAAGCAAAGAGATACTTGTGTTAGTGATTTCGCTCTTCCACTTAACATTATACACTGTATGCAATTGGCAACAAAATAAAAGAAAAGAAAGTACAATACAAAAAGAAAAAGGAACGCACTTGTGTGATGAAATGGTGAGTGGGTTTGAGTATGTTATGCGCTAGCGCGCGCGTGTGTGTGTGTGTGTGTGTATGTGTGTGTGTGTGTGTGTGTGTGTGCGTACGTGTATATTAGTTCACATTATATGCCATTAGCCTCACATCCTTTCTCCTAAAGATGATGGAGAGGATGTGGGAAAGGGAATTAAGGGGGTCGGCTCTAATGAATTTACCGCTACACGACAAACAACACGCCAACAGTCTAGGTAAATCGACAGAATCGGCACTTCACCAGGTTATATAGATTGAAGAGGCCATCCATACCAAAGAAATATGTCTAGGTTCCTTCATAAATATAGAAGGTGCTTTTGACAGAACGAAATTCTCCAGCATAAAAGGTGCACTCAGTAGACATAAAAATGAACCGGTACTGATTGACTGGATAGTAAACATGCTCAGTATACGAACAATAAAGATTGTTGGTGAATCTCAAACAATCCAGATTAAGAAAGGCTGCCCGCAGGGTGGGTTTCTTGCATCTCCTGTGCAATATGGTCATTAATGAACTCATCAGCAATTTAAATGCCAATCACTTTACACAGTAGGTTATGCTGATGACCTGACAATACTGGTCTCTGAAAGACAGCAAGCATGGTGTGTGACCTGACCCAAGCGGCTCTCCGTATAGTGGAGAGATGGTGAATACGACTAAACCGTCAATCCAAATAAAACGGTTCTAGTAATGTTCACACAAAACGAATGCTGAATAACTATCATCTCCCAAGTCTTTTCAGCACAAAACCCAGCTATCCTCTGAGGTAAAATATTTAGGTCTTATCTTACAGCAAACTTAACTGGAATAAACACATAGAAAACAAAATCAACAAAGCTAGTATAACTTTCCGGCAATGCAGAAACATGATTGGACAAAAGATGGGTCTGACGCCAAAATCATACTGTGGCTGTACAAAACTGTAATTCGGCCCATGATCACATACGGTGCTCTGGCATGGTGGACCAAGACAAATGAAGCCACCACTATAAAGAAGCTTCCGCGCTACCAGAGACTGGCATGTATGGCTGCCACAGGCTGCATAAGGACTACGCCAACAGCAGCCTTAGAAGCGATGCTGGAACTAACCTCGCTTCATCTACATATACAACAAGAAGCGACTTTGGCTGCCATCAGACTCAAGACCTAAATCTTGGAGTAAGAATAGTGTCCCTCATACAGCCTAATTGATAGAATTCACTCAAAACTTCTATTACAAGCCAAGTACGATAAGATCCCTAAACAATTTGTATTCGATACGAAGTACAAGATACAATTAAATGAAACCAGCCAGCCGGAAGGATTAAACCCAAAAGAGCTTAGAGTTTTCACCGATGGTTCTAAAACAAATGACGGTGTAGGATCTGGAAATTTCTCTGAAGACCTCAATATCCACATATGCACACCGCTGGGTACCTGTAACACAGTTTTTCAGGCAGAATATATGGGTATCATTCAAGCGGCCATAGCAATAGATGCTAGGAAAGTTAATGACTTCTCCATCAGAATACTGAACGACAGTAGGGCTGTACTACAAGCTCTGAGTTGCAATGTGGTGAACTCGGGACTAACATATGAATGCCATCAACGATTAATGAGGTATGTAAAAACAACAATGTGACTCTGCAATGGATAAACGGACACAGTGGATCCAGAGGCAACGATGCAGCTGACTAACTGGCCAGAAGAGGATCGGCTCTGGCCACTATAGGGACTGGAACCAATCATACCAATCCCCTTTGGTAACGTTCGTTCACTGGTACGTAGACACTTCACTAATCAACACGCTCAGCTTTGGAAAAATCTAGTACACTGTAGATAAGCTAGGAGGCTCTACTTGAAATAAACAGTCGTTTAACCAAAGTTCTAATGAGACTGAACAAGCCACAGATCAGGATAGTAACAAGTGCTATCACAGCATACTGCACCTTTAACAAACATTTATTTACCATAGTTGTTACAGATAGTCCTGTGCAGGCATGTATGGGGAGGAAGAAACGGCGGCCCATGTGTTGCTGAAATTTCCGGAGGTCGCTACATATAGGGCTAAACATCTCATCACACCGGGATCTCTCCCCGAAGTTGCACGCAACATCAAAAGACTGTTGAACTTCTTCGGGGAGATCTCATGGCTCGAATAATTACTTTATTCCTGCCCACACGCAAAATACGCGCTTAGACGTGGAGTTGCGGAAAACAGCCCGTCGTAAACTAAACTCAACTTCACTATATTGCTAGTGGCTTCATTTTTGAAGAGTTCAGAGTTCTGAAATTGTAGTTGTAATCTCACACAGAAATCTTCTTTCGCCCTAATATATAATCCAATTTTCGCTAGCCACTATGGCCCACCACCAGAATCATATTCTAATAGTCCATCGATTTACGTATCCGTAGGATTTTATAATTTTCTAACGGGTTCCTAACGTGACGTCTTTATGGCATTAATATGAATTTATTATTCACTGGTCTGCGACATTGCATGTGCGGCGGCGCTGGTGTTGCTAGACAGAATTCTTGTAAACAACACGCACCGCACCTGTGCCAATAGGCCTCGCGGTGGCATCGTGTCTAGCTACTTGTTTTAAGAAATGGGAATAAAGCTTTCCATTTAAGTTCTTTATATTCTAATGACATTTCTACATCAGAAGTGGATAAAGTTCCAGTTATTGCCCACATAATCTTCGAATAGTATGAGGATTACTACATTTGTGAAAGACACTGTTTTTATATTAAATGCCGTAACGAAATTTATGTCCAATTTATGATATTTTCGTATCATTAAAATGTAGAGAAAATATTTAAAGTGAAATAATTTAGTTTCAAAGATAAATATTTTGTCGATTTATATTAAAATTACCGCAAGCAATTTCATTATTTCAACGTACCTAAATATGTTAACAAATGTCGAAAGAAATATTAGAGGCGTTCTAGATTATAGTTTGCATTCAGGGAAAACTTAACTTGTTAGAGTTTGTAAGAATTTGATAGTTCACAAAATATGATTTAAATTGCTACATTTTGAAGTTCGAAATGTTTAAGCGATGTACCAAAGTAAATGATTAACTTTAACGCTATGAATTGAAAATAATATGGCCTTTTTGTGTTCTAATGTGTTGATAAGTGTAGCCATCTGAATATTGTGTGGTCGACAAGATTGGGGTTTATGTTAGATTTGTAAGTCTCACAACAATGATCAATGAGGAAGATGTTGTGACGGCTAATTGACATGGTCAGGTGCGGCTGAGCTCTGGTAAGATTGAGCCTACACTAATGAATTTAAAAAAAAGTAAGAAAAAATTGTTCTTACTATCATTGCAGGGCTTTGTGCCGGTGCATAATATGGCTATAGGGAATAGTGATTCCGGACTAGCATAAACAGTACTTAAAAAAAGAGAGATAAATAGAAAAAATAATGGTCTAATAAAAAATAGAAAAGTTTTGAAGGCATATTGCCGGACCAAACTGATTAGTGTTGCAGGTTCTAAGTAACGGTCCGATATTAATTAGCCTGAAGGGTCGATATAGACCGGACCAGAGCTGATTGTTAATATTTGCAATCATTATAGACCGAACCAGAATATGTTGCTGAATGTGTAAACATTACCAAAAAAAGTTAAGGAAAATACTTTGAACTTTACTTATAATCTTGACAACACCCTTATAAAAATATCAATCGGGAGTGATATATTTATAACCATCTATTCATTCGTAGGACGATTTACTAAAGGGCACTTAATATTCACCACAATACATTCGTCGTTAAGTAACAAGAGTATACGCCCTTTACAATCATCCTCGCACTTGTATCCCTCGCAATGGAAAGTGATTCTATAAAATTATTTTCTTTGTCAAGATACAGTAGAGTGAAGCATTTCATTTCTAAAGAATCAGTTATGTTTTCAGTGAATGTATTTTATTTCTGAAATAATAACTAAACTACTTGATTTGTATTTTGGAATTTATGTTTGAGTTAGCCATTTATGCAGAAAATAATATTTTTTTATGATAATTTTATTGTGATTATTGAAATAATACATTATCAAAATTGAAATAATTATCGATTGATCGACATTTAAAATGGAACGTGAATCATTGAAACCACTACAATTGAAATATCGTCTATCTATGTTTCAATAACCTGATCACTTATGTTCATTGTTCTCCATGTCCATTGTCCTGAGAAACCCACACCCATCATCCACATCAACCAGGCTGCCACCAAACCTTTTTCCCATCGGTTGTCACCTTCAGCTTGGCGCGGGCCGTCCCATTGCCACTTCAGTTTAATAATCCGTTGGCTACGGCGGTAACTCAGTTCTACTACGGATATCCTCATTTCTAAATTTATCACGCAGAGAAACCCTGCATAGCCTTCTACTACTTCGATAAAAGTATTTGCAAATTATTATATAGCTCAGAACTAGATGATAATGCAATATGAACTTATTTTCTTGTTTAGCAAATGTACATATTGTTTGTTTGGCTATTTGGCACAAATTTTGCAATCGATTTCAAACTAACTTGATAACATAAGAATCAAACATTAAACACAGCTCAGAACTGGAAACGGTAAAAATGGTGGAAATAAGTACAGTCTGCAAGTATGGTAGGTAGTTTCCAGCCAAAGCATTGTTCATGTGACGCGTATGTTCGTGGATAAGTAATGAACGAAAGTGGTATCGATTGTTTAATAGCAAGCTTTGATCCGTGTTTATCATTGATTGCAATGATCTCAAGTAACTGTAATGATAATGCTGGATAGGTTCATCACATCAAGTAGCTTTTGACTCGGTTTCGTTACGGAATCTATTTGACCCCCTGAGCTAATAATAGTTTTACCCAATTTGCGTATGGGACTGTGTTTGGCCATCTCCCTCAGTTCAAATGTTCCCAAGAACGTTTCCGGTTATCATATAGGATCCACTTTTATCCAGTGACTGCAATATTGGAAAGTTGTGGATGTCGAATCCAATTTTGACTATTGTGGACCTTCTATTGTTATGAAGTAGTTAATCTAAATCATTTTGCAACCAAATGACAATGTCAATCACAAGATTGAAATATTGAAGTGACACACTCCTTCATTCCAATCATGTTCCTGGTACTATTTTTGATTTATATATGTCAAACTAAATTTGATGTATAAAGCAAGAACCAGCATTTTGATGTTTGTGTGTGTTTCACAATCGTAGAAGAGGCTCATTATTGACTTTTGAATTACAGAACGTAAGCGATGAAAACTAAAACTGAATTTACGTACTGTTTGTATGAAACGTAGTGATTTATATACTTTGGTCTGTGTAGCAGTGATGCACAACGGAACTTATTTAAAGCTACTTTCGTTCGTTATTCATTTCAGCTTCACAAGTCATAATAGGCCATCCGCAAGGAATGCCACAAAGCACGGTCTTAAGCCACCTGCATCCATCAACTGCATCTCTAATCAGGTCGTCACCCACCAGGTGGGCGGCCACCCTGTACTTCGCTTACCGGTACGAGGCTACCATTCCAGTACCTTTCTTTCCATCGTTTGTCGATTTTTCGAACTATATGACCGGACCCATTGCCACTAAACTTACTGATTCATTGGGTTAAATCGGTTCTCTGTGTGGTTTTACTCTGGTTCTACTGCGGATATCCTTATTAAAAGTCTATCACGGAACTCATTTTAACTAATAACATAGTAAGATCAGGCATTATTTAAGGTTATAGACAGAAAGAATATCTAAGCAAAAACAGATTGCTTGAAAATTAATAAACGACAAAGAAAAACTTAACTAAATTTTAAATTTGAAGTGAAAATCTTATAACTAGCCAGTATTTAAAAACAGCAATTTTGTGGGCCTGTAAGATCAAGTAAAATATTCTTAAAATAAATAAAATTGTCTTATTTTTACATTTCAGGTTGTCATGCAATCACACAGCCTACCTGACAATTTGTTCGCTTGTTAACTGCGCATATTAATGATTTCTTATGTTTACGCAAACACTACACATTTAAATAAAACTAGTTTTTATGGATTTAATCGCATATTAACTTATTTTATATTATTAGATCGACGAAAAATTCAATTTTAATCTATAAACCGTGGTTAACTACGATATTGGGATGTCACACCGCAGTCCTACCCGTGACCATGGGTGCTGTAAAGTGCCTGAAACGTCGGCAATATAAGTTAATCTATACATATAAAATGCTTTGTCCAATGACTGACTGACGGATCAACGCACAGCCTAAACGGTAACAGCTATATGGTTTTCTTTTTGTTTTAATATAGATATTTTTACTAGGTAGTAGTTTGTTTTAGAAGTTTAATTTAGATTTTATTGTTTTTCACAATTTTCTTATATTTATAAATTTGTCTGTGTATTTTTAAAATGGGAGTAGAATTGGTTAACATCAATGGAAAATTAAGAAACCTTACTATTGTACCAATAGTGGGGGATGGCGCATGCCTTTTCCGTACGCTTTATTTTTGTACGTCGCACAAGAACGCTCAATGGATATTCGTAAAGAAATTATACGTTATGTGACGAACAATTGGGAAATTTATGTTATGTTGCTCATGACCTTCATGGCAACAATCATGGGACAAAAGAAGAGTATACATTAGATATGTTACAACACCTACGTATGGCGGTTTCTGTGTTAGTTGCTGACGGTCAAATATACCCATTTGTATTTGAAGTGTATCGAAATGGCAACCTCGCCAAATTTGGTACAGAAGACGAACCCATCAAAAGGTTAAGTTTTTCTCAAGATCTTTCTAATGGTCACTTTGATGCCTACTCTGATGCCGATGGAGATAATAAAATTGATGAGCGTCCAATAGCCAAAAAACGACGCATTGAAATGGCTGTATCTCCGACGTTTACTCAACCTTCACCAATTTCTAATGTTGTGCAAGACTTTCATTCGCCTACTTATACAATTATTGAATCTGAATGTGAGTCAGATTTAATTTCTTCTTTGTCCACGAATAATTGCATAGAATCTCCAACATTCACTACCCAAGAGTCAGTCCAAAATGAAATTAGTTTGACAAATAAGTCACAAAAAAAATATGGCGAAGAAACGCAGGGCTAGGGAGGAAGCAAGAAAAAAATATAATCAAAATGAACCTTCTAATCATCGTAAACATGCACCTAATTATTAGAAAACACCTAAAGTTCATAGGCAGGCTGTCGTTGATTATTAGTGGAACACTCTGAAGTACATAAGTAGGCTGCAAGTAATATCGGCGAAAACACCTTGAAGTGTACAGAGCACAGTTACAATGTGAACGAAATCATGAAGGACAGAGAGTTGAAAGACGTTTACAACCTTGGAATTCTAAAGCCTTTCTGGACTGAGTTATGATAGTAACATAGCGTACGATAGTGATAATACTCGTCCCAAAACAAGTGGTAAAACTCTCGAGTACAAGCATGATTCAGGAAAGGTCCAACCTTTGCATAAGCTCCAGATCTTCTTTACTGTTTGATAAAACTCCACCCTGAGCATGATCACTTAGGTGGCTGGCATACGGCATTATAATAGTTGTTTCAAATGACTTCATTTGGATCTAAAAAGATACATGATGGCTTAATGCCTACATCTGAAGTGCAGGGTCAGTATCATTTGGTTATGTTTGTTTCGCCACCCCGTAATGAACCACAGTTCTTACAGATATATTTTGTTAATGAGGACGATAGAGAAGTTCAATTGAGATGCAATAACTTTCTTTTATGTAAAACCTGGCTAGGTAAGGCAATTAAATAAATGCTACACACTCATAATGTATACGTAAGAGTTAAAGCTAGCCCTATACAGTATCTGCTACGCCAAAGACATTTAAAGTTGTTATATATACCGAAAGAGCTCATAAATGGCCACAGTGAATTATCAGAAAATTTGTCCGCAAATTAAATATAAATTGGACTGCAATTTAAAGTGATGCCACATATGATTTCATAATTAATTGTGTCTAAATTTTCACAACTCTCCATCGTCACTTGATCTGTTCCACTTTTCCCAACTAAGACAACTGTCGTACCAACTGATATCCTTTCGCAACGAATCATGCATTGGTCCATACAACACGACCAATAATTTCACAACGATGTCCATCAACCAAAACGGTTTCACCTTTGCTTCTGCGCGTCTGTCTGCATAACCAATTGTAATCGTTTCTACCCTCAATCGCTTGCTTCGTAAGTAGCACTAAATTGATTGTGTCTCCTGGCTGTCTCTTTAACCTGTATCAACTCACTGATTAATTCCATTGCCGGCTCTAAAGGTACTGGTGATTTTAATGCATATCCTGGACGGGTTTAAACCATACATAGTAACTTCCGTAGCAAACCAAATTTGTTAGTATTTGCTGATGCCAGAACGCTGTTGCACTATTAGCAACATAAATAAATTTAGGTTTGTTTTTCAAACTGTTAATTATTATTATGGAATATCTATATAGTTTTCATCTGGTTGGCCGTATAAATATATAATTGTATATGAAAGATATAAATATACATAAATAATAATAAAATAAAATAAATACATAAAAATACATAAATAAATAAAACCCAGCCTGATGGAAGCCTCGCAGGAGACGACGCGGCCGAGGGTAGAGGAAAGGAAAGAAACCGGCAGACGATGCGGGCTGTATTCAAGAGCACCGCCTTCTGCATTTAAGCCCGGAGCGGTTCGTCATGGAGTCCCAGTCGCAAGGCTGACCGGGATTAACCCGTTTGCAGAGACGACAGGAATAATTTAGGTCGGCAGAACACCCTTATGGAGGTCACCGTGAGCCAGGTCCAGATATTTTGTTTTCTTATCTGCTTCGGCTTTCGAGGTTCTCGCCATATGGAATGGTAATGTCGATCAAAATATCCTGGTGCCCGGTCCATCAGTACAATATTAGGCTTATTCGCAAGAAGAGTCCTGTCTGTGATGATAGCCGGTCCCAGTAGAGCCTGACGCGGTTATTTTCGAGCATGGCCTTCCGGCAAGTACTTTATATTAAGGCAGTTTCCGATCCAAGAGACCGTATTTCATGAGCTCCTGGTGTAGAATTGGTTACTGTTGGGGTCTGTGCACTTGCGCGACAAGACACAACCTATTCAAAACTTGAGATTTATCAGGGTTAGAAAGCGCGAACAACCGGAGATGACATGCCTATGACTCATCAGATGGCGACAAGCTGACAGATGTCGACGGTGCCATCCTTTAGGATGTATCTCCGATAGTTGTTAGTCTCAATAACCTGATCTGTATTGGCACAGACAAACCCTCGATTTCTCCGAAGAGGTCACCAAAACGTAGCCAGTGGAGGAAGCAATCTGTCTAAGTGAAAGGCTCATAGGCCTTGTAGAACCCCCCGTAGAGCTCCTTCTCCTTCCATACGGTCTCCCGGTCGGAACTAGACTGTACTGCTGGGTCTTGCCATTGTTCGTTGGCTGAGGATAGAGGGGTTAGCCTTTTATCACCCGAAATAACGGCCTTGTAGAATGGATCATCCGATTTTGTCAGGAAGTAATTACGGAGGTTGCACACTTCGCGATTATGCATGGTGAGAGCGCTTATAAAGCCACGCCCACCATGTTTCCGCGGCAAGTACAGCCTCATTACTGACAATCTCGGATGATGCATCCTGTGTGATGTCATAACAGTGCGGACTTTTCTATCCAGAGCTTTCAGTTCGGTCTGAGTCCACCTGGGCATGCCAAAGGTATACATGAGAACAGGCATGATCCAACCGTTATATGCGTGTGTCTTATTAACGCCCCACAAAAGACTGTTAAGCATCTTCACAAGCGCATAAAACACATCGCAAACTGACTGTTTCATGTCCGCCTCATCGATACCTATGTTCTGTGACATACCCAGGTATCGGTATGTTTCAGCCTCGGATAGGGTCCTTATGTTGATGGGCATAGATAATTCTATGCCCCAGAGTTAGCAACCCTACTCCTTTCGATATGGAGGACTGCACACTTATCTGTCCCTTAGCTCCATTCTAATAGAATTGCTAAACTCACAAGTGATGTTTAGGAATTCCATAAGATGGGAGCGACTGGAGGCGAATAACTTGAGATCATCCATATAGAAAAGGTGGGTCAATTTTGTACCTCCTTTCCGAAGCTGAAATCCCTTCTCGGAGAGGGTACAGAGAGAGACAAAACCAGATTGGACTCAAACAATCGCTTCTTATCCGAATATAATGTATATCCATGTATTCCATGTATCCATACACTTGTGCATCGATGAGACGATATTTTATTGTCTTGTAATGAAAACAAACAAGTATAAACTTTTTAATTTTGTTACCAAAAAAGTATGATAACTATTAACCACAGAATTTATTCTTACACTGTGATGCAACTGGAACTTTGTTTTCACTCGTGTGAATCGAGTGAATTTGTTTAGTTCGGTACTCGAGTGAAAACAAATTTTACTCGAGTCCGCTTGCACTCGAGTTACCGAGTTAACTCGGCGCACCGCACCGTGTAGATTCGAAGAGCGCTAGATAGATGTCAGTTCACTATTCACTTGTAGTATAGGGCGCCGCGGGTGACGTCACTGGTTACACCCAAATTCAAACTCGCATCTGGCATGTTGTAGTCAAATATGAACTTAGTTTGATTTATAATATCGTGATTGTGCTATCATTGTTGTTTATTTATTGTTACTTCGTATAAGTAGTGCATAACATAAAAGGTGATTTAAATATACTTGTTTTTTTAAAGCATGGATGATAACAATGAAACAACAAAACAAAAATCGTCAGTGTGGCATTATTTTTAAAAATGGAAGCGATTTGTGAGATATGCGAAAAGCAGTTTATAGATTTTGAAATACTACACGTCTGTAGTAAATAAAAAAAAACATGGAAATACTACAAATAAATAAATATTTGTATTTTATTTCATATTGCCACATATTACATTTTTAATAAAGATACCTATTTAAAAATGCTTTAACTAAGGTAGTCGCTATTCTCAACTCGAGTGATAAACTTCAATCGATGCAAGGACTGTAAATAGTTAATTCGCATAACTCAAAAACTCGAGTACAACTACAGTGACATGATAAAACTCGAGTGACTCGAGTCACAAAATTCTACTCGAGTCACATCTTTATCTTATGGTCAATGCAGTGTCTGTCTACACTTTAGTGATGGACTCGACTTACTGATTCGAAAAATTTATTGATATATTATACATCAAGCTGATTAAGTATAATTCGTAATAGTTAAATTATTGATAACATAAACTTTACGCTACGTCATAAAGTTAGAGTGATATTATTTTATGAAAATTGTCTATATCGCAAATATTATCTTGGATGGAGGAACAAATATAAAAATAATTTGTAACAGACTGACACAGCTTCTTTCCGCCAATTCTAGTTGCGTAACGCGAGTACTATTCGAGTTACGTGAATTTCAACTGAAGTTAACTCGAGTCGAGTTTATTCCGAGTTGGCACATCTCTACTACAATTTTTTTTAATATTACATTATCTGACCCAATGACATGAACACAAGTATTAAAACAACTCTTTTTTTTCAGATTTCTTGATTTCGTTTAGATTTTCATAAAATCTTTATGCTATTTACAATAATAAATGGGTATCTTTTTTTTTGTATATAATACCATTGAGGGTCGCGAAAATTTCTAGTGGGCCCAAAAACGATTGACACCTTTACCTTGGGTTTTTTGTCACATATCTCACGAGTATATGTGACAAAAAACTGGCCTTTATTATCATGAGTATATTTTTGTTCTAGGTGAAAGGGTCCAGCAGACAGGGATTAGTCTTTATAGACGTTCTATGTTGGGTTCGAGGAACAACGAGGTGGATGTGAACCCCGTGAAGGAGTATCACACAAGAGCGTCCGCTGGCCTTTCTGAGAAGAAAGGTTGGACGACTAAGATTACGGGTCCTCTTGAAGTGGTCCCGGTCCCGTCGTCCTTTGCGAAGTGGACTGTTTTGGTTCTTTAGGTGGTGGAAGATACTTTAGGAAATAAAACAGCAATTTATCTTCGAAATTTCTCCATAAGAGTGCAAAGTTGACTTTCACTAATTTCCTATCACTTCCCTATGCGTTCTTTCTTGGTTTAAATATAAACTGGTAGCTGGTCTCGAACTGTCCCGAACGAATTGTTGTATTCTTCTGCATGTCTTTGCAGGTGTCGGGTCCGGGGCATTCCCCTTACCCGGATTACGGCCCACTACTACTATGGGCTGGTCCCACGCCTTCTTTGGCGTTATCATAAAAAGATCCTGCCGCTTGGTTCGGCTCCGATGGTCTCAAAATAAAATGGTATATTTGTCTTTGTTGGTCATTCTGTGACTTCGCGGGTTGTTACTCATCTCCCTAATCTATATAGGGAGGAGTTCTCTTGGTACTTGGATATTATACTTGGTGGTGTAGTGGCGCGAAGTTGTTTAGGTGTGGGTGTGGCCCGTTGTCGGCGCGGTTGAACATACCGTGCGACAGCCGGACCACAAATTCTTCTATAGGTTCCATCTTAAGGTTGGCCGCTATGACGTCATTCCGGACGTAGCGACCTGCACCGACAATGGTTCGTAAAGATAAGTTCTGCTGGGCCTGCAGTCGCCGCCTCTGTCGATCGCTCAGAAACGCGTACCAAGCTGGCGCAGCGGCCGTTAATTGGTTCATATACAACTTGTATAATTTGGTCTTCGTTTTTATCGGTAGCTTGGATACCAGGACGGGACGAAGCGCCGCCCGCGCACCTTTTGCGTTGCGGACGACGCGATCGACGTGCGCGGTCATGCGCAGCATCCTATCGATCCGGCATCCAAGATACGTCACGGCTTTTTCATAAGAGATGTTCTGGCCTCTGAGCGTCAGTGGTGGTGGCAGGTTTCTGAGACAGCGAGTGAGCAGAGCGGTCGTCTTACCAACGTTGACGGCCATCCTCCCACTCATCCAATCATGGTGGCAAAAGGTCAATCACTTATTAAACATAGTTTGTATAAAAGGTTATTATAATGTTAAGAATTTATGATGATAATAACCCCTGAGAATGAGGTGTTCGCTGCCAGGCTGTTTCTAATTAGTTTTGTGTGGTTAATTGTGTAACATACATGATTGTAAGCTGTTATTTAAAAAAAAAAGTCCCGCTGGGTTTCTTGCTGGTTCTTCCCAGGACAGAGGTTTTTTTTCGAACCAGTGGTAATTAGACAAAGAGTGACTTTCAATAAGTATTATTTATAATCTATATTGAATAAAAAAGTTTCTGTTTCTGTTTCTGTTTCTGGTCCAGCAGTCGTTGCATCCTGGCAGTGGCGATGTGGGCTCTTCTAGACGAGGTGAAATAGGCGCTATCGTCCGCGTATAGCGCCAGCTCTACGTCGTCCTCCCACTCGCGCAGGTGTCCTGCCAGAGTTGGGATGTCTGGTATGCCGCGTACAGGACTGAGACAGACAGACAGCTGCCCTGTGGCACGCCGGGCTGATAGGTCTTGCTGGACACGTCCTCTACACAGACGTAGAACTTCCTGTCTGCGAGAAACGACGCTAGCCGCAACATAGCAGGAGGGATACTGGTCTGATCTTCTAGCTGGTAGAGTAGTCCAGAGTGTGGGCACCTTATCGAACGCCTTCTCTATATCGAGAAAGACGCCCAACGATGTGCGGCCGCGATTGTGCTCGGCCGCAAGGTAGTGCAGCACTCTGGTCAGCTATATGGCTGTTGAGTGATCATTCCTGAATCCGTGCTGCTCCGCCCGAAGATGGATGCACGGGCGGAGGCGTCTTAGCAGCAATCTTTCTAGCAATTTAGCTATGTGCGGTAGTAGCGTAATCAGCCTATAGCTGGCAGCTCTACGCCTGTCCTTCCCGGGTTTAGGCAGTACGATGATTTTGCCAATCTTCCAGTCCTCCGGGAAGTGGGATGTCCGCAGTATACCGTTGTAGAGTCGACCCATCTCTACAAGTACTCTGTTGAGCAGCTGTCGGAGTACAGTGTTGGTAATCCCGTCGTGCCCCGGCGCCTTCCACGGTTGCAGGCGGGTTACTGTCCTCCGCAGTTCGGCGGGGGAGATGAACCACTCTCCTGCAAGTGGTGGCGCGGGCGACGACAGGAACTCCTGTACGCGGCTCTCCTTTCGGGCATGGAAGTCCGTGAACTCAGCACTTGCTGGGTTCGACAGAAATTGCTGCTCGAAGTGCTCTACTAGGATATCCGCTCTACCCTTGGCATCGTAACAGCGTTCGCTCGCGTTGTTGGTCAGCGGGCAAACGGCGGGTCTTGTTTTTGTTAACTGTCGGTTCAATTTGTAGAGCGACGCATCTTGCTTTCCAGATGCGCCGCTCCCAGGCCTCTCCTCTGGTGGGCCTGAATTGCAACCGACAGTTCGTCCGTAAGATGGTTCAATCTAGTTTTTAATTTTGGGCAGTGAGTACGCGCCCAGAGCTTCCTCAGCGCCCTCTTACTCTTCTTCAGATGCGTCGATGGTCTTAATTTCGTCTCTCCCAGCAAGATCACTGGGATGTCCTGTTGTTGGGCGACTGTATGGAGTTCATGGATCCTCTGTTGTATCCCGTCCGGGTTCCAATAGAGGAGGCGCAGGTTACTCTCCTCCGTAATGCCGAGCCAGTAGTGATGCCAGCGCCTTCATTATGGCGGTTATAGGATCCGTCCTGGCCCTGTCGGCCAGACTGACCGCTGACCTCGATAGCTGGTGGTGGTTGTCTTTTGTTGTATTTGCTGGTACCGGTCTTGGGACGTTGTTAGTGGTTTTCCTGGAGGTACAGCGCGCTCTATGTGTAGAGCGGCTCTATTTTCAGATAGAGCCCTTTCCGGCGCTCTACCTAAGTTGGTTTGATCCTGGTAACCTGCGCCTTGGCGGCTATCCTGGCTGATGGTGTCGGGTAGAGGTGACAGCCTGTGGAGGAGGAGGTTGCTCCTCCTTTCTTTCTGCCTCACCCGCTTCCTCTTCTTTGAGGGTTGGCGCTCTGTTGCGTCGTTAGCGGTGGCTGAGTCGCCCCAGTGGTTGCCCTTGTTTCAGTGGG